>QVXC01000111.1:0-86759 GCA_003501895.1 Phaeosphaeria sp. A1 3.1a
ATCATCTGAATCTCAACGTTAACCTTGCGCACCAGAAACTGTCGCAATACTACGCAAAATTTGACGACGCGCCTGTCCATTACGCCGCTACTGTCCTCCACCCCCACTTTAAACACCACCTTAACGCGCTCTGGGCTGTTCCAGACAACCACAACGTCACCCGTGACGGCAAATACTACCGTGATGGCTGGCTCACAAATAATCACCGCGCTTTCTTGGTGTTATGGGAGACGTACAAGGACGCAAAGTCTACGCCAGCGTCAAGCGACGATGAGCGGCCGTCTAAAAAGCCGCGCTTAGCTGCGCCAACAGAGTCGCGATCAGCGTTTTTAAAGTCACAACTTAAAGCTGCGGATAAACATGAGAAGGAGAGTCTTGGCGACGAGTATGAGCAGTGGAAACGTGTCCTAGTGATCGCAGAGGACGACCCCAGATCGTTCAACCCGTTGCTGTACTGGCAGCTACAGTCAAAACAATACCCTACGCTCTCTAAGTTTGCAATTGATGTACTCTCAATAACAGCTTCTGCAGCTGATTGTGAGCGTACATTTAGCGAGCTTGGAGATATGCTGGGTACGCGGCGACTGCGGATGAAAGTAGAGCTGATCACAGCATTGCAATGCTTGAAAAGCTGGCGTCGTATAGGACTCAAAACATCAAAAGCAGGTCACACAGCAGATGAATTAGCTGCTATTCAGGCTTATCTAAGCAATCACGAGAGCTTTTTTTAATCCAATCAATCTATCAATCAATCAGGCTGCCTTTAAAACCTCATTCTTGGCAGTCAAAACAGGCCTCAAATATGACCTCCTTGACGCCTTGGCAATCAATCAGGTCAGGCTGGGAGGCTCCGCCCTGCCAAATATGGGCGGCGGCCTGATTGAGATCGGCCTGGCCTGATTGATAGCAAGTCTGATTGAAAGAATCTTGGGCATGTTCAGATGACTCCCATATTCGGCATTGGGTCAAACTATGTCTAGACTGTGACCTTGAGCCCGAACCAGATTCAGTCACCCTCGATTTAGCCTTTTCGAGCGATAACGCTGCACAAAGGTATGATACAAATATCGTTAACTATAAGAAACGCTCGAATGACGCGTCGTAGTTGCAGGAGTTGGCCAACAGCGTGGGTCACCGTCTGGTCAGATAGCAGTCAAACGTCGAGCACGTCCAGCGGTAAAACCGACTTTCACGACCTGGTGAAATTACCCCAAAACACATCAAAGTCTCTCCGGGCGACTACAAGTATACCGAGTGGCGACAGATCAAGCAGTGTTTCGACAAAACCCCTTTCCCAGCATGCACAGACTGTCGACCTCTGTCAAGTTGGCTGTGTATCTTCACACATAGAGACGGAGTACTCTAAACTATGTTCAAGGCCAAGCGAATGCTTTGGGTACCTTCGGACTCCATGTCGCTCTCGATGTCTGTACTTCGGCCGGAAATCATCCGATGATGGACACCCATCGCAATGCGCAACCAATCAGGAAGAAAGAACAGCTTTGGAAGCCTTGATTGTTGAATCACGATCAACACGACTTCAACTATTCCACCAATATCAATTAGCACTCAGAATAGCTCGCAGTGTCCTGCAGTTCCACAGCACGCCCTGGCTGCCTTCGGTTTGGAGGTCAAAAGACCTTTCCATATTTGGATCCAGTATCAACGATCGCTCTTTGCGTGCACTAAATCTTAGCATAAAATTTGAGAATCCTTCTTGGGCAACATCTGCGCCTTCGAGATCCGATGATTCCATGCCAGTCACAAAATCAAGTCCCACAAAAGTCAGTGCTGATGGCAGTCAGCCGAAAGTGGACGCATGTTGTAGGAAGTTGGGTCCTGGCGTTTACAACGAGACGCTTTTCTGCCTCGGAATCGTCTTACTAGAGACAACTCACTGGGATACATTCGACAACATGCGACAAGGAGATCCGGACGAGTTTTACACTGCTCACAGAATTGTCCGCGGCCCACCTCCATTAGGTTCCAAATATCGCAAGATTGTTGAGCGTTGTCTTCGTTCCAACTTCGGGACAGGAAGCGAAGATCTGGCAGATGTCACCTTGCAGAGGGCCGTGTGGTCCAAAGTCATATACAGTTCCCTTTGGAATCCCTTGTGCGAGACATCAGTTAAAAGGTGTGAAAAGCATGAATTGAGTGGTCAACCGTCGTTTTGAGCCGGTGTTGATACAAATTGAGTCACTGATTCTGACAATCTTCACATGCGCAACACTATGCTCTCATTCCCATATATTGGGCTGGCGTTGACTATACACTGCTTGCGCATGTACACGTAGAAATATTGTAACGCAGGCGGTTAGCCTAGATGCATCAAGACACCCTCGAGCTTTGAACTCGTAATTATCATCACGCAAAAAGCACTCCCCGACTTTTGAACGACGTCTATTAACGATCATATAGAGAAAATTGTAGGCCCTCATTTCCAATGATTGTCCGTTGTGTATAGTCCCACACGGACAATGCTAGTAGTCTCCTCAGGAGGAAAAGCCCAAGTCATCAGTAAGAGGGTATGTACAATCGTGCCTGACAGCCTACCTCAAACAGGTAACGCAAGGTAAACGACTGTCCTCTCAGATGCAGAAACCTGGTCATCTTTGCTGAACGCGTTCTTTAGCCAAAAATTCGCACCAGATGCCTCGTAGACATGACTCATGTCACTGACGAACGAAACAGCTTTGCACGGCTCAGTCAAATCAAAGGAATTGTACAGCACACATGCTTCGATGCAAGACTGAACCGTAGAGGCGGTCAATGCCAGGATGTCGCGTTTGTTCTTTGAGTCCGTCTTCTCTAGGCAGCCAAAGGAGATCGATGTCGCTGGGACTTGGACCGCAATCCTTCCTGGGCAAGTGCCATCAACATATGTTATATTGCTTGGCGGCCTTGGGATATAGACGGATGACTCTGATGTAGGATTGCACGCATATCTACGAATATGTCAGGGCTATTGTGGTAGTGCATTGTTGAAGATTCAGCTGACTTTTACTTGCCGATAGCGAAGATGCCAATGACCATTGACACTGCTATCGCGATCATCAAAGTCATCAGGCCAACGCAGGTCCCTACGTTACTTGAACTGTTTCTCCGCTTATGCTGACCTGCTGGAATTGGAGATAGATCTCGAGGGGTCTGAGTTTGTTCTGAGATGGCCGCAATAGGTCCTGTAGGATGTGGATATCGTCGGATTCTTCCGAGTATTTCTGTGCCATCGTTTTGGACCTCTTCCGCACCCGCTGAGAGCCTCAATTGTCGATCAGGGGAGCTTGGTAGGCGCCGATCGTCCAACTCATGAATGGCAGAGGATGGGTCATGGTCCTGCGGAGCTCGAGTCTCAGCTGAATAGACTTTTGTGGATGTCTGGTACATTTCAGGGCCAATTGGTTATGGAACTTCCGGGGTCGAATAGCGGAGAGGTTGCGACATCTTCAAGCGAATTAGAAAAACGCCAAGTCTACAGCGACTATCAATCAGAGTGTTTCGAGCAGGTGCCACAAGCCTTGTGACGTGGGAAAGTAACGAGGCATGCCCACATACTTATAGACAGGCGCTTTCGCAATTCGGCGCTAGCTCATGCACATTGATAAGGCCTGTTCAGCCTTAGACATAGCTACAAAGAATCATAGCCTTGCGTGGCACAGCTGCGTCATTCCTATTCCAGCGTGTAAGATGTAGGTTGCTTTCCTGAAAGAACATGTACAATGACTACAATCGATGGAACTTTGTTCTTAGTGAGAAGATGTGTTACAGTTGCGAGCACAATCGGTTTCAGGATCTTGCATCAGCTATGTTCTCCCCACACGGTTCAGGTGGCAGGGGGTTGCGGTCAGATTGGTACTAGCTCTTTGCATGGGTGCCGTGTAGATCTTACCGTTTATCGTATGTTATCATGAAATATACGACGAATAAGGACTAACTAGTACTGTTCTATCATCCGCTAGTCTTGCTTCTACAATCGATCTATGCCATACTCAGTACCTCGCCATCTCACACCTCAGTTCCGTGTCTGCTTTTGTCTCCAGTACCATATAGCCATTGTCAAGCTTGTCAGTGGGATCGCAAAAACCCAATACACCCAGAACTTGTCTGACACCGACCACTCAGAATTAGCGCCATCCTGGCTTGGCGTATAGTTAAAGAAGCTCATGCTGAATATAGCCTGCTCTCATTTAGCCCTAACATGGTAAGCGGTAGCGAATACAGACCGACAAGAATGTCGGCGGCAGGAACGCCATAGTCACTACTGCGATCGTCTTCAGAGCCCCACTGTCGAGCCTCGCTGCTTCTCCTAAGTCTTTCATCACCTGACCGTCTCGCTGAGCAATCAAGTTGTACGCCTATGATCATGTTAGCACTGGCTCACGACTAGCCGCTGTGCGTACTCTTACCAGAGCAATCTCGTTCTGCAGCCGCTCTTTGTTGGACTGAGAACGCAGGAACAGGCTGCGAAGCATCCGGACCTGAGAGTCGAGTTGCATCCGTATCTGGTGAGAGGCTTCTACACGATTACTGCCTCCTCGCCTGTGTGTAGCAGAGAGATCGATGGCTTGTTGCTGCATGGCTTCCACCGTCTCCACAGTCACACTGAGAGTCTCGAACGAGTGTATAGCGTGTCTCGCCGTCTCGTGCATCATGGTGAAGTCCTGGAAGCCAGGCGTTGACAGCGAGCGGCTCTGTACACCTAAAGTCAAAACAACAGGCGTATAGCGTCCAGCTGCACTTACCTTCTCGATATTCCGGACAACGTCCCGTATAGACCAGACAGATGAGTCCTGTAGCTCAAGTATAGTCTGCACAAGTGGTACATGCAATGAGAACGGCTCGGAGGGCGAAAGTTTCGACCACATGCGAGATGAATTCTGTTGAAGGAGGTGCTGAAACGAGAGATCTACACCTATGCAGAGGATAAGGCATCTGTTAGAGTCCCAGCGCGAACAGAACGTCATCTCATGCCAAGTATAGCTTAAGGAATCAGATGAGACAGCCTTTACTAGAACACGAAACCATGTGTCTAACACAATATTAGTGACGAGCTGTCTTACAAAGTGCCTTTACACACAATAAGTTTGAAGATGTCTGTCCTTACTAAGCGATTCCTCAAAGGTGAAGAACCCATTCGATCGCCTGTACACGCTCGAGAGCAGCAGCTGCGGGACCTGGAAGTGCTGTACTAACTCCGGCGCAAGCTGTTGTCCCGTCGAGAAAACATCATTCTGCATTAGCCTGCAGAGTGTTTAGTCAGGCCCGTCGTTGCTAAATAGTTATAGTTACAGGTACTGCAGGCTGGACGATTGAGGGTCCTGTTGTGATGCTTAGACAGAGAAGTGTGCCGAGAGATAGAATGCATCTGTACATCGAGACATTGATCAATCTGCATCGTCTCTAGTGTCCAACCTTTTGGCGCTGCACGATGCTTAGTCCAAGCTGCAGGTAGACTTACGAAGTTGCTCACCTAAGTGTAAAATAGGAAGAGAACCCATCATTAATCGCATACAGGAGACATACGAGCATTGCGGGAATCTTCGAGATCATGGGGGGTTTTGAACAGCAGGCAGTTGCGAGGCACATGTCGATGCACGCCTAGCCAATCGTCGGGCCGCCTTTGCCGCGCGCCCCACAGCCGTGCCCGCAGCTGTGCCCACGGCCTTTGGCTCAGGATTCGTCTTCACCTCAACCTGCTTGCATATCAGCCTGCTGATAGCCTATGGCATGCAGGCCGCTGTGCAGGCTGCAAGGCTGAGCGGAAGCAAACATGGCTGCTAGGCTGACAGGCTACAGCTTCACAAACACTCGCCTCTTCTTCCGAAGGAGGGTTTCAACAGCTTCTGAGTTCGTACCTCACTGACAGCAGCGCTCATCTCCCTCGTAAAAGCAGCTCATGGCGCGCCAGCTGCGCCGCGACGAGTACACCGTCGGGTGGGTGTGCGCACTGCCCGTCGAGCTGGCGGCTGCCTAGGAAATGCTCGACGAAGAGCACGACACGCCGCCGTCTCGCGCCCACGACACCAACATCTACACCTGCGGGCGAGTGGGCGAGCACAACGTTGTCATTGCATGTCTGCCTGAGGGGCAAACAGGCACCCACTCGGCGGCTGCAGTCGCTGTGCAGATGAAGATGGCCTTCACATCGACGTGCTTCGGGCTGATGGTAGGCATCGGAGGCGGCGTGCCCAGCGAGAAAACAGACATCAGGCTCGGAGACGTGGTGGTCAGCAAGCCACTCAAGACGCACGGCGGAGTGGTGCAGTACGACTCTGGCAAGGCTACGCCGAGCGGGTTCGAGCGCACGGGATTGCTCAACACTCCGCCGACAGTGCTGCTCAATGCGGTCGCGAACTTGCGGGCTAAGCACATGAGGGGAAAGCGCAGATTGGGCGAGTATCTGTCTAAGCTGGACAGCCTGTCAGACTTCACGCGAGAAGCTGCTGGCCCGGATACTCTCTTCGCCGCGACATACGACCACAAAGGAGGAGCGACATGCAAGCAGTGCGACACCAGCCAGCTAGCAGATAGGGAGCCGCGAAGGCAAGATGTGGTGGTGCACTATGGCACGATCGCATCAGGAAACCAGGTGATGAGGAGCGCAGTGGAGCGAGACCGGGTCAGCGCAGAGCTGGGCGGCGTGCTCTGCTTCGAGATGGAGGCCGCTAGTCTGATGAACAGCTTCCTGTGTCTTGTTATCCGAGGCATCTGCGACTATGCCGACTCGCACAAGAACAAGCGGTGGCAGCCGTACGCGGCGGCAACTGCAGCGGCGTGTGCAAAGGAGGTACTATCAGTCATACCACTGGCTGAGGTAGCGAAGGCACACACGGTAGAGAACGCTATGCGAGAGGCGGGTGGTTAGTGCAGCAGCAGTCCTGTGTGTACACTTGTGTTGGCGCTGATGCCGTACAGCCAGAGCGACGTACTGCATGCTTTTGCCAAGAATCGATACTTTGTTGGACGACAAGACGAGCTCTGCGTGCTGCAGCAGAAGCTGATGGTTGATCAAGAGTGCCAGAAGCTGTCGATCGTGGGGCTAGGCGGAACGGGCAAGACTCAGGTTGCGCTGCAGTTTGCATACACAGGTAAAGAGAGGTGGCATGAGTACTCGATCTTCTGGGTGCCTGCACTTAGCATAGAGAGCTTTGAGCAAGCATGTACATGCATCGCAAAAGCGCTGCGCATACCGCAGGCAGCTAGTGGTGACGAGGACGTGAAGGAGGTTGTGCAGCAGTACTTCAGCTTAAGCCGAGCTGGGCGGTGGCTGCTGGTGGTCGACAACGCTGACGACGCTGAAATCTTCTTTGGTAACGAGCAGTTGAGGGGCATCGTCGACTACCTGCCGGAGAGCGAGACGGGCGTGGTGGTGTACACGACGCGCACCCCAGAAGTAGCAGAAGAGACGCGCGGCGACGTTGTTGAGTTGGGAGCCATGGGTCGACAAGATGCAGCTGCCTTCCTTACTAAGTCGCTGATTAAGAAAGATCTTCTTTGCGATGATGCAATGACAACAGCGCTGCTAGACGAGTTGACGTACCTGCCACTCGCTATCGCACAGGCAGCTGCCTATTTGAATCGAAACCGTATGTCCGTGGCGAAGTATCTGCAGCTGCTTCGGAACACAGAGCAGGACATGGTTGCGGTGATGAGCCGAGAGTTTCGTGACATCACGCGGTATCACGGGTCAGCAAACGCAGTAGCTACAACGTGGGTGGTGTCGTTCACTCAGATCCGCAAGCGCGATGCAGCAGCGGCTGACCTCCTGGTGTTCATGTCGTGCGTGGAGTGGAAGGCGATACCGCAGTCGCTGCTGCCGAGGGCGCAGGCTGAGTGGCAGATGGAGGAGGCCATTGGCACGCTGTGTGGGTATTCTTTCCGAGCACGATGGAGCGACGACAGAGAAGGAGAAGACGAAAACAAAAAGAGACAAGAGGAGGAAGAAGAGGAGTGGTACGACATGCACCGACTCGTACATCTAGCAACGAGAATCTGGGTAAGCAAGCGTGGCGATGCAGCTAAAGTGCTAGAGGAAGCAGTGCAGCAGGTAGCAGACATCTTCCCGTCTGACGACTATGCGAATCGCGCAGTGTGAAGAGCATACCTGCCGCACGCGCTGCGACTGCTGGAGGTGGGACAGGAACGGAATGCTGCAGGGAGATCAGAGCTGTTTCTGTCATTCGGACGATGCTTACGAGTGGACGGCAGAGTTAGAGAGGCAGTAAGGTGGCTAGAGGAGTCGTGCAAAGGGAGGGAAGGGATGGACGAAGACGACTCAGATCTGTTGTTGTCGCAGCACGAGCTCGCAGGAGCATACCAAGCAGACGGACAGGTACAGAAGGCAGTAGAGCTGCTGGAGCATGTGGTTGCAGTGCAAGAGAAGGTGCTGGCAGAAGAGCACCCATCTCGACTGGCGTCGCAGCACGCGCTCGCAGGAGCTTACGAAGCAGACGGACAGGTGCAGAAGGCAGTAGAACTTCTGGAGCATGTAGAAGCTCAAGTCTTTCGTGATGATTATCCTTCCCGATTAATATCGCTTGAAGCGCTCACTGCCTTGTTCGCAGAGTTAGAAGAAGCAGATGAAGATTCGTGGGCTACTACATGGTCAGAAGGAAGCTATAATAATACCTTCACAAGTACATAGAGAGCTAGTTATAACACTTCAGCTACTTTGAATTTACTGCATGAATTGATACACTAGTCTGCTTTTCGCTAGCGTCTGATTATATTTCTGTAACAAAAGAGATATTGTTGCCCCAAGCTGTGTGCCGCACTAAGCTAGATATAGTAAGACTGTAAGTACTAGCCTATGCGGCGAGACTCTAGCTAGTGCAGCACCCGGAAACCGATTGTGCTCGCGACTGTACTGATCTTGTCAAATTGCGCGTGTTTCTGCGGAGAACAAAGTTCTCAGCCTTGCGGCATATTTATATGCCTTATGACGACGACTCGCACATCAGGTCTCAGCCTTGTGCACAACAATGCCTAGATGTGTCTGCCTGAACTCAGCCTCGAAGGTTTCCTTTGGCCGTGCTTTTATCTGATATGGTATCTACATGCTAAAAGAAGCGAAGGGCAAATATTGATGCATGTATCTCGCGGAGAAATTCATGATTGTCCATTACATGAAGATTATCGATCAAACTTGCACATACTAGGAGGTAATATGATCTTTGGGTGTGGAACTCACAAGACAAAAGCAATCGTCAAAATCGAGAAGATGATGATGGCTTAATTTGTCGTGGAAGGAAATGTTTGCCAATATTACCATTGTAACAAGACCTGTGCGTGATCGAGCTCCACGATCGAGCACAAGCATTCTCGCGATTGACGAGATTAAATCGAATCTACCAGGAGTCGGATACGGCGGGCTCGGTGCGAGATCAAGGCATATGCGGCACAGTTTACTATTCCCTGCCATCTCGCTCGATGCCCCGGGTGATTGGGTGGAGAAGAGCGCTGCCCAGCAATGTGCAATGTGTTCCAGCGTTGTGCATACTAGGCATGCTGACCATCCACCATAAGTGAAAGCGTCGTCACCAATATTTACTCCATGTTTTATTTAGGCACAGCCGAGGGCTCGGGGATCAAACTGCTGCAGGCGAAGGGGGTTTTGACAAGAAAGTTGTTGCGAATCTCGTACCTTCGTAGTCATGTGCCCAGCATTCTGTACAGATGACCATTCCTGGACTGGTAAGGTCTGTGCGGGGATCCGGGTGACACTACGATGAAGAGGACGGAGCTGCTGGGTCCCGCATTCCCGAAGCTGCCGCGGACGATTTGAAATACTTGGGCTCGCAATTCAAGCCCGGCGCTAAATCTCGAAAGGGGTCTCTATCCGTTGAAGACGCCGTCCAGGACGACCGAAAGCATATTTGAGCTGCGTGTTTGGCAAGCTCTGTTCGTGGTACGCAAGCTGTATTTCGTCCTGTCGAATGAGGCTCCAGGGATGTTTGAGTGCTTGTCTCGATGGCATCTTTTAATTCTTGGTTCTTCGTTTCAATATACCCCACATTGCGTTCCTCGGCGTCGAATTGTTTCGTACATCTAGTTTTTTGTATAGATTTCGTTTAGCGACGGGCAGGCCCAGCAGCGTCGGACCCAATGTTGTCTACATCAACAACCAAATCTTTTCCTACTTCTTGCCTAGTGACGGAAGGCGCTCCGAGCTCTTCTCCATCCCCCTGCGCATTGTTTGGATCCTGTGACAAAGGCTCGAAGTGCGCGTTGCGAGCCCTCTGCTTGTCGATGCGACGCCGCCATGGCTTGTACAAAATCACGCTCAAGCCTCCGAACACGATGAACGTTCCGCAAATCGCTCCACCTTTGCAGCGTTAGTATAGGACTGTGATGAGTGATTCCATACTGACCAACAATGTCCCAAGCTTCGCCCAACCTCTCTACGCCGTCCCAGAACTTGCCATGTGGTTCCGCAACGTTCAGGATCAGGTTGAGAAATTGCACTGCACCAATGATTATTGCAACAATGACAGTGATGACTGTCAAGACTATGCTGTAGTAGCAGATCGCGATCGGGTCGCGCGCTAGCTGCGTGCTCGTATACAAACTCATCATCAAGGCGCCGTCTGTCGTGTCGAGCAAGCACATGCCAGCTGTGAACAGTAGCGGAAAGATAAGGATAAGCCAGATCGAGGTGCCCTTGGTCGCCTGGATCGAGGAGATACCGAGAATCGCAATCTCAGAAGATGTATCGAAGCCTAGTCCGAACATTACGCCAAGCGGATACATTTTCCAGGGTTTGTCGATCAGCTTGAAGAGGCGCTGCAACATAGGAAACAGACATCCGCCTCCTTGAATCTTAAACTCTTGATGCTCCGTGCCAGGTTCGCTAGCAATAAGCTTCTTCATTTGCACGATGAGTTTGTACAGAATGTAGACGTTCATCAGGCCCAGTAACAGCAGGAAAGTGGCGGATACCGATGTTCCGATGATACCGCCGACTCGAGCGAAGTTGTCGAACTTTGAAGAAACAGCCGCTGCGGTACCAGCTACTACCAAGGAAGTGATGATGACGATAGTGGAGTGACCCAGCGAGAAAAACATGCCCACGGTGACTGGACGTTGGCCCGCAGCAATCAGCCGTCGAGTCATCAGGTCGATAGCGGAGATATGGTCGGCATCCAAGGCATGGCGAAGACCAAGAGTGTATGAGAGAATCGCAGTCGACACGAGAGGAGTATGCCAGTGCTGTCAATCCTGTTAGTCCAATCGCATCATGTTATCGTTGAGGCAAAGCTTTACGAGAACAATACCGACCGCTGCCCACACAAAAAGATTGACGATGATTAGTGTTACAATGATCGCAATGGCTGGGAAAGGCAACTTTTGCAGGTAAGGGACTTGTGCATGGTACTTTGACGCTTTGTTTGAGACATTTCGGAAGAAAGAAGGATTGCCGTTCGAGTCGTTTGCAACAACCGATGCACTTGGAGAGCTCGCCATGATGTCTGGACTTTCAGCAAAATTTACGGAAAATGAGAAGAGTGCAGGGGTTGTAATTGCATCTCGCTACTGATGAGGATGAAATTGAAAAGATGAGGATGAAGTTTGAGAGTGAGCAAGTACCGCGGGATGCAATGGCACGTAGTGGGGCACGCGGGATGCTATCGGAGCTACCCCGCCAAGATGATAAACACATGACAACAGCATACTGAACTTTATCTCGAGTTGGCTTAATCCAACTATTCTTCAGCGAAATCTGCGAATCGAATATTCCACGATGTTGGCGTTTCACTGAACTCTCCGGAAGCAGAGGGAGGCATTGGTACCTCCAAATCCAAAGCTATTGGACAGAGCGACGCGAACATCATGCTGCTGAGCAGCATTTGCGACATAATTGCAATCGAAATGTTCAGGCGGATCGCCGGGCGTGACAAGATTTAGAGTTGGAGGTAGGGTGTTCTGAGAACGTCAGCAAGACAACGAAGTCTAGGAGTAGGACACATACGTTGCGCATCGCCAAAACCGTGTAGATGGCCTCCACGCTACCAGCAGCACCAAGAAGATGTCCTATAGCGCCTTTTGTGCTGCTAACATTGACACTCGATGCTTTCTCTTTACCGTCTGCACCCAGCAGAAGCTCCTTGATAGCTCGGTTCTCAGCAGCATCGCCGAGCGAGGTGCTTGTTGCATGTGCGTTGACATAATCAACTTCGCTGGGCTTGAGACCCGCATGGCGAAGGGCGTGCTTCATCGCAAGCCGTGGGCCCTGGCCATCCACCCGAGGGGCTGTCATATGATGTGCGTCGCTCGAGAGACCATATCCAGCGACTTCAGCATAGATCTGAGCGCCTCTCTGCTTGGCATGCTCAAGTTCCTGGGTATGTAAGCCGAAGTTCGTTCCAAAGCTACATGACAAACCTCAAGCACAATCACACCAGCACCTTCTCCGATAACGAACCCTGCTCTGTCCTTGTCGAAAGGTCGGCTGGCTTCGGTGGGTCGGTCATTCCAATCCGTGGCGAGACTTCTCGCTCTCGCAAAGCCAGAGATGGCAAGAGGATGAATGCATGATTCGGCACCTCCAGCTACCATAACATCTGCATCTCCAAATTGAATCAGGCGAGCGGCATCGCCAATGCTGTGCGCACCCGTTGTGCACGCAGTCGTGGCCGCATGATTAGGACCCTGGCCAAGTTACTTACAGCTTCATTAAGTTGTAGTTCCATGAGCATACCTTGAAGCCGAAACGCATTGACACGTGCCCTGCAGCCAAATTGATGAGCAGCCTGGGTACGAAGAGTGGAGATACCTTGCGGTAGCCCTGTAACCCGTCAGCGGATAGTCATCTCAGTCTCAGTAGACACAAACCCCCTGCTCGAAAGCTACTGTGGTATTGTAGACATCATCGAGGCTCCCTATACCAGAGCCCATATACACGCCCTGATATGAATCAGCGATGAAGTGCATGGAGCTTGCGCCCTTACGGTGGCCTCAAGATCCTCCTCCTTGCTTGGCGACCAGCCAGCATCGTTCAAAGCTTCTTCTGAAGCCACCATCGCATATTGTGCAAATCGAGCCATGCGACGTTCATCCTGTCGACGGCTTAGCGACATGCGCAGAATCTGGGGTACGAGATGTCTAACCGTAGGGCTCAACCCATATTCTTTTGCAGTCCATTTTCCATCTTCTCTTCGACCCTCGGGTACCAGAGCAGCAATTTGACTGGGCAGCGTAGCAAAATCAGGACTTCGGTCTTTGATAGAGACGATGCCACAATGGCCATCGATGAGGCGGGTCCAGCTTCGGCGCACACCTTCCCTATGTCAGTAGATGAGGCAATGGGGCATTGAGGATGACTTCACCAATCCCTAACGGAGTCACCAAGCCTAGACCTGTTACTACAACTCTGCGCATTGCATTTCGTAGCGGACCTTATTCATGTTCAGAATGACAGGACGCGTCGCGATCTCGCCTCGAATTTGAATTAGCGTGTCAGCCACATGTGGCGCCGCACTGAAAAAGGCTAGATCGAGGCTCCAGCCGCCTCCCCTCAGATCTCAGACCTCTTCGTCGCTCTATACAGACGTCATGCTTCAGTCTAATTTATTGCTCTACTCAATTTTCACATTCCATTGCTTCAAGTAATCCAAAAACATCACGAGAATGGACCTGGTGAACACGGAGGGATGCATGCCCCTCCGCCTCGTATCATGACACGATTGGAGCGGGCCTGATTAGCCAAGCCACATTGGCAACAAAACAAACGTCTGTGTACCATCTCAGGCCAGTTCGCCTCCTCTTTCTATAACGAAGATTCCGAGGCCGGCTCTCGACCATGGCCGAAATGTTACAAGCAGCGAGTCTTACTGAGGACCTTAGCTCCATTTATGCTCAGCATTCCGTGAACCGGAGCAACACAACCCGAGTAATCGAGCTTGTCCCGCCTAGCCCGACAACAGAATCAGAGACAATATCTTGCAGGCTAAGAGTGATCTCTCTCGACTCTCCTCCCACCTACCGCGCCATTTCCTACATGTGGGGAGAACCTTCTGCCACGCAGTCCATTTTGGTTCATGGCAAGTCTGTGAGAGTTCGGTCAAATCTTTGGAACTTTCTGAATCAGATGCAAGAAGAAGGCTGCTCCGACGCCCTTTGGATCGACGCTCTTTGCATCAACCAGCAGGACATCGCCGAGCGCAGCCAGCAAGTCAGCCTGATGGGCCAAATATACTCGAAAGCAGCCCTGGTGCATGTCTGGCTCGGACCCGAGAACGTCCCGAACTCAGTGTCAATGCAGATACTCGAGGCGACTGACTGGTCCGCTTCGGTTCGTGATGCTCCGAAAACCACATCCTTACCTCAGCTCTCGCAACAAGGACGAGAGGTTCTCGAAAAGGCTGGGGGTCTTCCTTCAAAGATCTACCGCCGTATCCTATCAAATGGCCATTCTTCGAGGACGAGTTCCTTGCGCCGGTGCTTGAGTTCTTCGAGCAGGACTATTGGAGCAGGATGTGGATCATCCAAGAAGTTGTCCTTGCTCAGAGGTTCGTTATACAATGCGGCTCCGACACGTTGGACGGAGAGGTTCTGCAAAACTTCGAGGATGCTATGTACGAGCACGAGCTCAACTACATGTCCCTAACATACGAAGTCTGGGCAAGAGAACATCCTGAAGACGAGCAAGCGCAAGAGCCACCTGTCTTCACAAGGTAAATGCTCGGTGACCTTAAGAATAGCATGGGTATGCGCATCATGGCGGAGAGAGCACGTCGAGGTCAGGGGAGATCTGAGCTCAGTCTTGGACTTTCCCGGCTCATCAAAGACTACGCATCCCATGCATGCTCTGTCAAGCATGACCATGTGTATGCATTGCCGTCGCTCGATGACAGCGCTCAACGACACATCACGCCAAACTATGAAAAATCAACTTCAGATCTCTTCAAAGAGGTGACGACGTTCTTGACCTCAGGAGAGCTGGAGCTTGATTCAGGGCAGGGATCGAACATTCTGCAGAGCACACTTGTAGTTGGGGTTATTGAGCAGATTGCTGTCGCGCTTGGCGTAGACAGACAATCTGCTCTTGTGCAAGATACCAAGAAAGGTGTGATAAAGCGATTTGGGGCTTTACCTGTATGGGGTCCTGCCTTGGGTGTCTGAGGCAGTATGTGAGATGATATGTGTTGTTTACAGGGTGTATGTGCAACTTTTTGCGTGCAGCTGTCGCCTTTGCTAGCCTTATATCCTCCTCAATACAAGCCATCACCTCTTCCACAACATTAGCATTCTTCAAGACGTGAAAAATGCATACACATTCCCTCCTTCGCTTCCTGTCCGCTTCACGGGATATTCTATTGCTCAATACCTGCGCGACTCGCTGCGCGAGAAAGCACCCACTCATAGATGGCGGAGCGAAGACGCCTTTACACATGTCAGTGCTCTCAAAGCAGGTCCAGCATCAATAATCGTCTAATAAACTATCGGCAAGGAAACCATTAGCGATGCCTTTTCGCCATCGTTTGTAGCCAGCTCGATCCATAACAGGAATCGTCCCCAATGGGCTTAGGTGAAACCTGGCCAGTTGAAAGCGGGCATTCAAACAGCAGGACTTGTTGACCTCAAGTGCATAAGACGACATGCGCCGTTTCCAGTCGAGGAGGCGGACCATCGGGCCGAACCCTTCTTCAATGGCAAGAGCCCCACTCGCGAGATCATTGGTAGGCCGTTCTTTGAGATGCATGGTGTTGGCGAGGTGGAAGTGAACGAGACGTTCGAAGAATTGTCGAGGGATGAGTGGGATGAGGGGAAGCATGTGTTGATAGACTTTGTGCTTGCTGTTCGGAGGAAGGCTACGTATTGACGTGGCTTCACAAATTGGGCTGCGGCAAAGAAAAACGAAACATCGCTGAACAGGTTGAGTTACAAGGGCAAAATCAAAGATGAAGTTGAGATTCTTGGAAAGGATCGCTGTGTAAGAATTGTTCCGGTGGGGTGATAAAAGCGATCGTCTAGCATATTCACAGATCTCATCTCAATGCCATAGCTACTTGCTTCCTGCGCTCGCACTTGAGTTCTGTCCGATAGTGAATCCAGTCGTCTCTGCTAGTCTGAGATCCTGAACAGTGAAGTTGATGATGTCCTCGTCGCTTTCCATTTCGCTGATGTGAGGCGTGCCTTCTCTCTCCTCGCGCCTGAGCTTCAGCTCTTCTTCCTTGACAACAGCTATCTGCTTGCGCTTTGGCTTTGGGGCTGCAGATGTCGGGCCTTCCGGGATTCTCGCGAGGTGATGAAGCTTGCAGGGGCTTTGCAGGCCTGCAATTGGTGTTGTCCATGTATGAGACCTCCCGGGAGAAGATATTTCTGGGTCAGATGTATAAGATGCTTCCGGTGAAGACCTTTTCGTGCCACGTCCGAGTCGTGCCTCTGGATGAGTGCAAGGGGCATAATCTCCTGGATATCCATGAAGCTCCCCGGAAACTGATGCTAGAGTTCTCGGGGTGTAGGAAGTAGGTTGGGGACCGGTCTTTCTGCGTTTGATCACGTGAGGAAAGATGATAGTGGTCTCGCTGGGGCAATTGGAAGTCGTTCGAGGTGCTCTGAAGGAATTGTTGGAATGCATGATGAAGAGGTATATCTTGGCGATGACTTCGAATCTTTGTTGATATGTCTGTCGACACCTTCATCTTATACCGCCACATACTCTTTTGCAAACATGCTAGATCTTACCTCTAACGCGCCGAATGCGTTGTGCTCTTGTTTCGTTGTTTCGTGGCGCTGAGCAACATTGCACGTGTTTGCTATCAACGGCTTGACTTTTGGTGATCATCACATAACTTATTTAGAATAAGCGCTGACAATGGCCGATGATAATACTGCGAAGATCTCAAGATGGATGGACATCATTCGCCCTGACCGTCACAAAAACCAAATTAATAGACCTAACACTGATGTTGTGGATGCGACCAAGACCGAGTCTCGATGCCTCGAGCTATTCGACGTAGCGACGAGCAGATGTGGCAAACATCCAATCAGCGGGACTGGCACCGAGTTTGCGCTGGACGTGTGTTAAGACGAAACTTCGTCTAGCACATCCTTTCCTTTTGATTCGATCGTTGGTTTGGTCATACGTTTGATGAGGTTTGACGAAGTGCACAAGTCGTTTCCATGCCGTTCGCCGCTCATTTTACACGGGCAGCCCGGCCAATTGGTGCCAGGAAACACTTCGGCAAGTGTATACTGCGAGGAACGCATGATTTATATTGCACAAAAGCAAATACATATTTGCGGAAACTTCGGAGGAGGAAGAACTCTTAGTTAGTGTTTGTGCTAAGTCACGCTAGCAGCACGTCATCGTTGCCAAGCCTTTTCAACCCCACGTCCCCATGTTTAGCGGCAGTTGCCAGTGAATCAATACCAGAAAGATGACTCCGCGCAACATGTGCGAAAAGTCGAGTCTATCCCGGAAACACAATCTTCTCACTTCAATCCTCCGATTGCAGCCATGACCAGCTTAGGAAGCAATGGCACGAGCGCAAGCAATGTGTCTGGTTACAGTAAGCTATCCCCAATCGTTTCGCGTCGCGTGCGCAAACTTCAATGCCTGTCACTAGCCTTGCGGAATTGAAGCAAACATCTTGTGGGAGTCATATTTTTGATATATCCGCTTGGATTGCATTCTGGCTCATCAATCTTGGACGACGTATTCGAAGTTTTTGCCTGATCAAGTGCAGACAGCAACAGCTAAGATTGGCACAGAAAAGGTCACAGCACAGCCGGAGAACCCCTACAGCGCACTCATACCCGACCAAACCCTCGCCATAATCCCCCAAGTCGATCTCGAATCCGGCGGTGTGCTACACAATGTGCCTGTTGCATACAAGACGTACGGCACCCTTGCACCGGGTGGTGACAACGCCATGGTAATTTGCCATGCGCTTACTGGCAGTGCTGATGTCGGTGATTGGTGGGGACCATTGCTTGGAGGTCCCGGAAAATCATTCGATATCTCGAGATTTTTCGTGGTCTGCATGAACAGTCTCGGCAGTCCATACGGGAGTGCAAGCCCGGTGACGGCAAAGGACGGCGATGCTTCACTCGGCCAGTACGGTCCCGAGTTCCCGTTGACAACTGTTAGAGACGACGTCAAGTGAGCTCATTGAGCACCCAGATGACTTTCATAGGACCGAGCTGACTGTAGTAGCATCTTCAAGCGTGTTCTCGATGACCTTGGGGTGAAGCAGATTGCGGCTGTTATTGGTGGCTCCATGGGCGGTATGCTTGTCCTCGAATTCGCATACTTCGGGAAAGATTACGTCAAATGTATCATCCCCATAGCCACTTCAGCTCGCTACAGTGCTTGGGGCATCAGCTGGGGCGAAGCACAGCGTCAGAGCATCTACAGTGACCCCAAGTACGACGATGGCTATTACACCTACGACGATCCCCCCTCTACCGGATTGGGTGCGGCACGTATGTCTGCGCTCTTGACTTATCGAAGTCGCGACTCGTTCGAATCACGATTTGGGCGCAATACTCCAGACTTGTCCAAGAAGCAAAGCATCAATGCTGCACCTCGGCCCTCAATGGCTTCAAACTCTTCGCACGAACATTGGGCGATACACAATCATGGTCACAAGCACGCAGGATCGCCACGTGCGACGTCAAGATCCAACAGCAGTGTCGCATTGCCCACCATGGCCACGTCAAGTGCCGCAGCGCAGGCTGATCTAGAATTCCACGATGCCTCGACCCCCTTAACACCGCCTTCACACGGATCAAATACACCAAATAGCGCTACTCAAGCGCACATGCCGGCCAAGCGGCTGGCGCCTCACTATTTTTCGGCGCAGTCATACTTACGATATCAGGGAGAAAAGTTCATCAAACGCTTTGACGCAAACTGCTACATCGCGATCACGCGAAAACTGGACACTCACGATGTCTCCCGCCATCGTTACCCAGAAGGAGAAGACCCAGAGACCTTGGATCCCGTGTCTGCTCTTCACTATGCTCTATCATTGATAGAGCAGCCCACTCTCGTTCTGGGTATTCAGTCCGATGGACTTTTCACCTTTGCCGAGCAGCAGGAGTTGGCTGCGCATATTCCCAATGCATCGTTGAAGACGATTGACTCACCTGATGGCCACGATGCCTTCTTGCTTGAATTCGAGCAAGTCAACGGTCACTTGACCAAATTTCTCAAAGACGTACTTCCGGAGATTATGAGCAGGACACCGATCAATGACACAGCCACCATAGACTCTGGTATGGCCGCTACCAAAACCAGTACTTTTGGCGAAGCCGAAGTGGGAGATATCACCGCTTGGTGATTTCCTCTTCTTGCAGTTCAGCGCGGCGTTTTGATTTTCGGCATGCATTGGACGGCGTACAGTTTTCGGCATATGCTTGAAAGAAGGCTGTATGATATGATTATGCTCCCATGAGACGAGAGCTGAGGTTCAACCCCTCATCAGTGAAGCGAGTGTTACACACAAACCAAATACCAACTGGTAAACCACAATCTTCAGCTTTCCAAATTTCCAACTGTCCCCGACAATTGACGGGATATGCTCCTTGTCGTGGAGCTGTTTACCCGTTTACCTCGAACGACAGTCTTCATTCGCGAAACCTTATTGCAGCTGATCTATACCATATCAGTGTTACACCCCATCTTCGCGAGCTGACGTACCTCTCCCCTCCAAGACTGATTTGAACGTACTCCATTGCCATACTTCGCACAAATACGTGCCTAATCTTGCACACTAGGAGGTCATTGTATAATGATTTCAAATGATCTCGGTCTTGCTGGCTGTTATACAACGTTCAATTCTCACGTCATCTTAACTTGCACTTTATCTACAAGATTACAAACTCTTCCAGAACTACGCCAGCAGCGCGCAGAGTCTCTGGGGTCACCTCTAACCTGTGCGGAGACCTTTGGTCATTGCCTACCTTCAGGCCGAACTCCTCGAGTATCACAGCAGGGTTGTCTATGACAAGATCTTGAACGGTGTCATGCAGCGCAAAGGCAAAACCTTCGATGCGACTATCTCGCGTGCTGACACACTCTTTCTGACCCATTACCTTGTATTTCCCGGGAAACCTGTGGCCGTATATTGCTTCTCCGTACATCAATCCTGGAACGACTGCTGATCCAACAATGTGCCATGATTTTGTTGCTTCAAGTTGATGAACAGGAGGGAGAATGATAGGATACATACACCCAAGAATGACACAAGCTACATCCCCTGGCTGTATGTTGTGCGGTCCCAATCCAAGGTACAACTCGTCCAACAAAAAGAAGCTTCGGTTACGGAGGCTTTCGCAGCAGATAGTCAGAAATCTGAACAAATGCGACATGCCCGGGTGTTCTGCTTGAAGTTGTGCCCATGTCGCATCAGACGACCAGATCGTTTCCAGGATCCATCTAGATTCGATGATGAAGTCTTCATGTTTGGTAATAGCGAGGACACAATCACAGATACGCTTCTCATCGTAGTGACTGGACGAATCTGGAAACACAAGTGACTTGATGTCCCTCAGCATCTGGATTGTTTGGTCATAGGATAAGTACTGCTCGCTGATGTGCCAGTGTTGAA
The DNA here is from genome assembly GCA_003501895.1 of Phaeosphaeria sp. A1 3.1a. Taxonomy (NCBI): domain Eukaryota; kingdom Fungi; phylum Ascomycota; class Dothideomycetes; order Pleosporales; family Phaeosphaeriaceae; genus Phaeosphaeria; species Phaeosphaeria sp. A1 3.1a. The sequence goes on from QVXC01000111.1 coordinate 20,559, forward strand.
CAATCTCCACACGTCCTTTCGATACTCCTGTCGCTCTTAGAAGGTTACCATCCACACGGGCCTGTGCTGACATCCAGGCAGATGCACTCCATCTAGCGCGGCTTTGCCCACTCTTATTTAGAGCAGACGACCAACCAGGGACCCAGGTCGGTAGCTCGAGGACATTTGATACTGGCAGGCAAATATCCAGAAACGACAGACTTTGCTGATGGAGTAATATGCGTCGCGCTATGTCAAGAAATAGGCTTTCCGTTGCTACAGTGTAGTCCGGGAAAATGCTCAGTGCCCGATCTTCGTCCCGTGACTTAGTAAGCTTATAACAGAGTAAATACGATCCCGATTATCGTAACAGTCCGATGCAGCCTGGCTATGACGAAGGGACGAAAGATCCATAGTACCATGGGTGATCTGACAGATATTATAGATCACTTTTCGTAGTACTGAAAATTCAGAGTGTGTCCCACTTGGGAGTGCCTCTTCGTAGTAGCTTAACGCAAACAGGCACGCCACAGCGCACCGAAATTCTTTCCAGGGCACGGTCTTCAGTCCACATCTAACTGTTACTTTTCTTGCAAGAACCATTTCTTGGCGGATCCAGGCTCGTCTAAAGTAGGGTCGTGCGAACAGCGATTGAATAAGATCCAGCTCTCCAGCCTTGTATGGTAATGCTTCTGTAACATCTACCCATTTTACACTCGTACAGTGACTGGAGGGTTGCATCTCTTCAGTAATCCGGTTGAAGTCGACCTCCCCACCCAAGCTCTTCAACAGCGCCAAAGCCTCATCACTGTTGTTCTCCGCCGGCCCAAGCCATATCAGAACACTGCTTGCAAGAGAATATATCCTGCCTATGATTGACACCTGGCTACTCTTCTCTCCCGTATTCTGTTGATCGATACAGAGGGCGTCCACCCATATACAAATTATTCTTGAAGTCGATCGCCAATGGCGGAGGGCAATGTCCAGGTTCTGTGTAATGGGCACAACGCCCACATGACGACTGTCTCTTATATACGCGCAAGAAGGGTTGTTCTTCGAGCCCCAGACATATGAAAGTGTCTCATAGCCGGGACGTTTTTTCTGGAGAATGTTAACACTACGTCGGAAACTAGATGTATGCACGAGTGAGGCTCCTGCTGAGCTCTGCACACAATATACCAAGTCATCTGCGTAACAAACATTCGGAGCTTACCTTCAACATTCTGATCCGGAAAGAGAACCTAATATCGTCGTCATAGGCTCCTGGCTCAAGCAGCATCACCCTGATTGCCTGATCAGGGTCCGCGAGCGGTTCATATTGATAGCTAGCCGGCAAGCAGGGTTGGTCCTGCGAGGTCGCATTGTTTTTCGGCGTTCCAGATGACCAGATTGACCTCATTCGTGATCTGAGAGTTTTATTGCTCAACAGTAGGTGTTGGAGCGGCATTGTACAAATGATGGCGCAACACCAGTAACGAGACAGGAAACTTTACGGTACAGGTTGTGAATACAATTGATTGACTTGTCAGCGATAATGAGCAAACAAGGCAGCCTGCCACCACTGCTGGCTCTATTGATGACGTATAATCTGTCCGTCTCTTAGGGCTGAATCTTTGCGCATCGTGACTGGCTGCTTGGGCCAAGCTAAACTTGGGCTACACCACGCATCGGAGTTTTACCAACCACGACAATCTACCGCATCCCTCCAGAACTGCCAATTCGACGAGACCATGACATTGAACTAATAGACCACGATATCGAGCATTGAGGTTTAGAAGCTTGCTAAAAATCCCTTGCTATCGATAGAAAGTGCTCCTTATTCTAGAGCAGTATTGATATCAATCTTTCATTGCTCTGGTTAATGTAGATACTTTTTATGTTAAGTACACTAGTAGTGCTCGTTTCGCCTTGCGAAAAACTGTTGCATTTGATCTATACCGAATTAGTATTGCACCCCACCTTTTCAGGCTGACGAGTCCACCCCGAGGTTGATATGAACGTGTTCCATTGTTCCACTCCGTTCAGGTACGTTCGCTTGACATACCTCAATTTTCATATCAGGGGCAGACATATTAGACTTTCTTCAAGCTCACATGGAGCACCGTTTCCAACCACATCATCTCAGCACTCCACCTCAGGGCTTGGTGAATGCTAACGTGCTCTTCCAACACACACCATTGGATCGTACCGTGCCATCCATCCGTTTGATTCGCATTCTCCCCAATCTCTCAAATAGCGGGGAGGTCCAATGTCAAGTACGCCATGGTACAATTGCCGATATCTACACATGCCTATCGTACGTCTGGGTTGAGCAAAACGAAGGTACTTGGATCCTCCTGGACAATCGCCGTTCCTGGATTCGGGACAATCTTTGGCAATTCTTGCGAGTTTCTCGCGAAAACCCGCAAATCTGCAGCGAATGGCTCTGGATCGATGCAATCGCCATCGATCAAAAGAATACTAGCGAACGTAATCATCAAGTGCAACAAATGGGACAAATTTTCCGAAGTGCCACAAGGGTTATCTCATGGCTCGGGATAAGCGAAGAGTTGGAGCTACACCTGAACCACATACAACGCTGAAGCCATGTGCAAGCGGGCATCTATCGTCAAGAGGGTCGGTATCGTGGCAACTACGGGCTTGACTGCGAATACTGGGAGCGCGCATGGGTACGTTCTGAGATGGGTGTAGTGATTGTTGAACCGTGTACTGACCATGGTCCTCCGAACAAGATCACGCAAGAGTTCACACTTGCACGCCGCGTCATATTGATGGCAGTAAGCACCGATGTCGATATAGACGCTGTTCCCGTACCGGCGGGTAGGTTGGAATTTCAGATGTCCCAGTTTGATCACGCAAATGCCATCCGCACCGCATACTCAGAGCGTCCCAATGAATTGAAAGACAAGAGGCTGGCTTACCTACTGCAAAAGCTCATGAGCAAAAAGTGCCTTTTGCTCAGCGACCGAATCTTCTCAATGCTCGCACCCTGCCGAGATGTTGGCGACATCAAGGTTGATTACGATGCATCGTCCCAGGTCCTGGCTTCTCAGATCATACGTCAGACGCGAGCTTCGGTTTGTCTTTGTTCCTCAAGAGTCGTTGATCGAGCCCTTGATATCCAGAACTGCCCGACCGACGAGACCATGGCTTCAAGACCTTTCGTATACATGCACTTTCCTTTGAGATCATGCGTTGAGGATGACCTGGAGCAACCTCAAGCTCCAGTGCTCAGATTGGACAATGATGGTGTTTCGTCTGCCTTTTCACTTATGATGCCGTTCTCCCAAATATGCGAGCTCCACGGCGGGGTTCTCACCATTCATCTGCCGAACACTTCAAGTCGATGCTTCAATTCTACAACCGAGCCGATTCGCTACACCTACAACCATGCCCAACACCCCTGGCTGATTGAGACGGATAATGAGGGCCCGCAGCCGCTGCACGGCTGTTCCATCGAGCTGACGAACAACTTGGACCACTGCACCGTATCACTGTCTCTCGACATGTACCTTGAGTTGTCGAGGGTACCGCAGAACCGCGATTTCCAGTTGAATATGAAGATGTGTTGTGCGCGGGCGTTGCCTGAGATGTGGAATCCCGACCCACCACTGGCGGAGAGTATCCTGCATCTGTATCCAGATGAGTCGGGCGGTTAGCAACAACATACTGGAATAAAGACACAGCTCAATTCTACGATGTCTTAAGACAGGTTCAAGATATAATAGTGATCTTCGAGTCACGGTAGCAGAAGTGGTATGTTCCGCTGTAGCAGCCGCGGCTATGTACCCCGCGCGTGCCCACGCCATAGGATCCGCACCCCACAAACGCCACAATCTTGAAGTACGCGGATTGCTTCCGTATGATTGCATGTTATGTCTCAGATGGATTTCGTTTTCGAAAGGAGTCAGAATTTGGCTCGACAGACAGATAACAGAAGATGTGAAACGGGAAGTCTAGTCAACATCGACCACTCATCACCTAAACCGGTCTTATACGATCATGGAGGTTGCCATCGAATGCAGATATCACCTGAGTGTAGGCGTACCACCCGTAACCCCGCATGGAGACACATCCGAGCCTCCGGAGGCTATGTATAAAACGAGTGGGCTCATACCTTGCCCGAGCGGAGTCGGAGTGTGCATCAAACATATATGCTTGTCAACCACCAATCGCACTCCACCAAACCTCAGTTCTCCTTTCTCCCGCACGGCATCCAGAAGAAAGTGACAATAACACTACACCATGGGTCTTCCCAAAACTCAAAGAGCGGCTGTAAAGCAAGGCTCAGGCAGCAGCGCCACAGTCTCCGTGCAAGAAGTGCCAGTCAACGAGCCCGGACCCGACCAGATCCTCGTCAAGATCAACTACTCTGGCCTCTGCGCGTCCGACAAGTCCCTACTCCACGATGAATGGGAAGCCAGAATGCAAGAAAGCACCAGTGGCATCGCCGGACACGAAGGCGCCGGTGTCGTTGTAGCGGTCGGCTCCAACGTCCAAGACCTTTGGCAAGTTGGTAATCGTGCCGGCATCAAGTGGATCGCATCAGTGTGTCGTAAATGCGAGTTCTGCACGAATGGGAAAGACGAATGTCATTGTCCGAAGCAACTTAATTCAGGCTTTACCATTGCTGGCACGTTCCAGGAGTATGCGCTTACCGATGCGAGGTACGCGACTCGGCTGCCGGATGGTGTGAAGGATGAGGAGGCAGGACCGATCATGTGCGGTGGTTTGACTGCTTATGTGGCGTGCAAGAGGGCTCAAGTTCAGCCTGGACAATGGATTGTCATTCCTGGTGCAGGTGGAGGTATGAAGTTCTATAAACCCCTTGATGATCTAATCCTCGGTGACGTACTGACATGCCGCAGGGCTTGGTCACTTTGGCGTACAATACGCACGCGCAATGGGCATGCGAGTCATCGCCATCGATGGCGGTGATGCAAAGCGCGACCTCTGCCTCTCCCTTGGTGCTGAGCAGTACATCGACTACACCAGCTCATCCGATATCGCAGCTGAAGTCATGAAAATTACTAGCTATGGCGCCCAGGGCGTGATCGTCTTCTCTGCAACCAAATCTGGGTACGAGCAAGCGCCTCATCTGCTGCGACCCGGCGGCACGATGGTTTGCGTTGGTCTCCCGACAGATCCTACAGTCATGGCAGGCGCGAGCCCGTTTGTCGTCGTCATGAAGAAGCTAAATATTGTGGGTAGTGTTGTGGGGACGTTGAAGGACGTGGAAGAAGCGTTGGACTTCACTGCAAGGGGACTTGTGAAGCCAATCCTGACGCACGGAGGGTTGGAAGACATCAATCGATTCTGTGAGGATATGAACGCTGGGAAATTGAAGGGAAGGGCAGTGATCAAGATAGCTGCGTAGTCACGCTTCGGAGACGCGTAACTCGGGACGTTTTGCAGAGACGGAGGAGGAATTGTTCGATATCAATCCGTCTGCCTTTTCTTGGTCAAGGCGTTTCGAAACTGGCCTGAAGTTGTGACAGAGGCTTTCCACGTCATTCCAAGTGAACTGTGTTTCCCCTCGAACAAGTGCATTCTGCCGGACTTTCAATCGACGTCGGTGGCGTGTGTAGTATTGACCGAAGTCGCGCCACAGGCTCATGTTGGTGATCGTATTGACGTATTTCACTAGTTGTGGTCATATACATGGGATTACGGGGACCCCTGGCATCAAGCTTAGCTCTCGTATCACCGGTTGAGAACAAGCATTGATCCACACTTGCACCCCTGCTGATATTAGTATCTACAAGGTGCATCAAAGTGCCATGCGCGATTGGGATTCATCGCTTATGCTTGCATGCCATTTCCCTGGTTTCGAGAAACATGTTTCCAGCCTACTGGCTCTCGGACCCGATTCCGGTGCCATCATCTATGTTTTCGTACCGGTACGGTGTCAGCGGGCTTGATTTGGTGGCGTTTTACACCCGAGACGTGCGCCACGTTTGTTAGCTTCGCGCACCTCTCACCGACCAGCACAGATTTTGGCATTCTCGGCAAAAGCTTGCAATGACACCCCTGTCTTCCCTGCTGGCGATACTATTGAAAGTCGCTGCAGAAAGTTCTGCAGGGCCTGGCTTATCTACGCAGGTTAGAATGTGGTTCGTGTTAGTGGAGAACAGCGAACAAGTAGGTAGTCAGCAGTAACCCCGCACGGTACAAACAGCCCTACTTAGATAAGATGGAGAAGGGCTGAACACTCACACGAGCATGACAGCCAGATGCCAACCCTAACTTTGACCTTCAAAGTCGATTGACGTGGGCTGGCCGAACATGCACGAATCAGAGAAAGTGTTGCAGGTCCGGTCAAATGAGTGTTAGTCACTCCAAGAACAAGGATGTTTAAATTGCCTGAAGGGATGCATGGGAGGCTGACATCTAGAACTTATGGGGCGTTATGTGTAACCTCTGAGTTCGATCTCATCTTAGACGATAAATAGGAGCTGAAGATGGCAAGTTCAATCGCTTTCATTCCAACCCTTCCTGGACATCTCCCAGGTTCTCAGAGCTGATCACCACGAGCAAAATGAGATCGTACTCGCTCGTAATCGGGATCTTCTACTTCAGACAACATGCACAAGCTCAAAATAATTCCTGTCCAGGAGGGCAGCCTTCCCTAAGCGCCCTACATAGTAATCCATGGAGATCGCTCACCGAAGAAGACTCGGCCAGTGTCAACGATCTCTTGCAATCCAAATTCAAGCTGACAGGAAACGAAGGCTCGAGGTAAGCTTGGTGCACACATTGTAGACAAGGCGGCATCGGCTGATCACGTTCATACAGTCATGACAGTTATGTGTAAGTGGTGTCAATAGCAAATCATAGACGGCACGTTAATGCATCTCAGTGTTCAAGTCAGTCTGCAGCACCCAAACAAAACAGTTGTTCTACCCTACCTGAACGGCAATGGTACCGAGCCCGAACGCTTCGCACGTGCGACAATCATGTTTGGAGCGACAAACTCCACTGACATGTTCTGGCAGGATTACTTAGTTGGTCCTTTGCCAGCAACTAATGCCACAAATGTTGTTGCACTTACTTTTCCCTTCAACAACAAGGAGCCAGGAAAGACGCTGGTTCATCCAATCTACTCTCCAACAGACGGCGGAGGTTTTCAATCCAAGCTCAGCTCGGACATTGAAGATATCACGAAACAGCTATGGAATAGTGTGAGTATCTCACCAAGCTTGAACGCAGGAATTGACAATGGGCAGAGTATCTTGGAAGGTGCAATAGGTCTGCGCTTCGGTGTGCCATTTTGGAACGAAGATGGAAGAATTATATCGTGGTCCGGCTTCTTCGCCAACCCAGACCCTAGTCTCACTAGCAGTCCGACACTGCTCGCCCTTGGTGTTTATGCCAAGCTAGATATTACCGGACGTAATTGGCAAGACTGGAAGATCACTGGATGGTACTCACGTGGAGAGTACTACGACGATACTGAGAAGTTTCGTGAGGTCATTTTTGCCCCCGATTTCGTTAAGCCACCGCCGAATGTTGATGGTGATTGGACGTCGACCGACCAGAAAGGCCCTCCTCTACCACTTGACGACCTACAACCACCCCAAGTCGAGTCCAAGGTCAACCAGAGATTCAAGCTTGATCTCAAAGAAGACTATGTCTCGTGGATGGACTTCTCCTTCTATTATGGTGTCTCCCATGACATGGGGCTTTCGCTGTTCGACGTCAACTACAAAGGCACACGAATCATGTACGAGCTTTCATTACAAGAAGCCCTGACATACTACACCGGATCCGATCCCTTTGCTTCGCAAGCCGCATTCTTTGACTTTCAGACCGGATTTGGTTCCACTTTGCAACCACTAGTCAGAGGGTACGACTGTCCAACTCATGCGACTTACCTCAACGCGACATTCTCCGCAGGAAACAGCACCACCACAAAACCAGACGCAATCTGCATCTTCGAGCATGATGCCGGGTACCCCATCCGGCGACATTCTTTCTCTCCTGCAGCACCGCACACAAGTGTCGCGAAGAACATTGTCTTCACAATTCGAACAGTGTCGACTGTCGGAAACTATGACTTCCTCATCGACTACAACTTCTTCTACGACGGCGCAATCGAAGTATCAGCTCGTGCATCGGGCTACATCTCCGCTGCGTACTGGGAGGGCAACAAGGAGTACGGCTTCCACATCCATGACTATCTATCTGGGAGCTTACATGACCACACCCTCACTTTCAAAGCCGATCTTGATATTCTTGGCACTAAGAACAGCGTGCAGAAAGTAGAGCTCGTTCCTACGTCAACAACATATCCCTGGTCTCAAGGCAGGGTCCACAACACATTCAAAGCTAGCCGGAGCATGTTGGCAACCGAGTCCAGCATCAATTGGTCTGAAAACGATGCTGCATTATATATGGTCGTCAATGAAGACACGCCGAACAAGTTTGGCGAGTACCCAGGGTTCAGGATGAAGAGAAGCGCGGGGACAGCTCACCTCACCACTCAGAACTCGACCAATATTCTGAAAGCCGGAGGTTACACGACGCAAGACTTCTACATCACCAAGCAGAAAGACACCGAGCCGCGCGCTGCGGATGCGTACAATCAGTATGTGCCTGAGGATCCGTTGGTGGACTTTTCGCAGTTCCTCAATGGCGAGTCTGTGGAGCAGGAGGATCTGTAAGTTCCATGCACTACCTAGTCCCTGCAGCCTGGTTGGAGTAAACTAACTGTACAACAGAGTGGTATGGTTCAACCTTGGTATGCACCATATGCCTCACACTGGCGACCTGCCAAATACGATGTTCACTTCAGCGCACTCGGCGATGCGATTCGAGCCGTTCAACTACCTGGAGGGCGATCCATCAGTGGCAAGCAACCAGCAGGTGAGAATTGACTATGACGAGGAGGGGAATGTTGCTTTCGTGGAGGAGTTTGGTAAGAAGGCGGGAACATGTGCCTAGTGTTCAAGTAAAGACTGCGGAGAATTTCGCTTGAGGTAGATCTGTCCTAAAAAGCAAAGACTTGTCGTACTTGATCCAACTGCTGCGCCACACGCAGCTGCATGCACACTGTGTTGCCCCTCCTTGTGATGCGTGGGGGCGGTTCCAGCCTCGTCAAGTAAGCGCCTACACATGGCCGAAGATACTCGGTCGCGACCCTCAATCATCCTTCAGTCACTCGCATATTTTCTCACTATCAGCGACAGGACACGATGAATTCCACACTCACGTTCCTCCAAGGCGCCAAGAACCGGATGACCGAGCATCCATATCAGACAGCATTGCATGTCGGAAACGCCGTCGTTCTTTGCATGCCGGCTGCAGCAACTGTCCCATTCTTCAGCGCGTTGGGATTCACTTCTGCTGGTCCGACTGCTGGTGAGTCTCCGGTTGGAGTATTGGGTCGAATTGGACGACTTGCAGCTGACTTGGAATAGGCTCAGCAGCGAGTAGTATTATGAGCTATTTCAGCTTCGTTCCAGCGAGCGGCATCTACGCGACAGTTCAGAGCGCAGCTATGAGCGGTTATGGGGCGAGTGTTGCTGCGGGCGCAGCTCAGGCTGGAGCTGTGGCATCTTCTGCGACTGCCTGGGTGTTGGGGTGGAAGGTGGGGAACGCAACTCAGCCTTGAACGTGAATGGAGCACGCAAAGGGGTCCGAAGGAGCCTATGTAGAGACTTGTACTTCGAGCAGCACAGTCTACGTGAATGAATATAACCGCTTTTCTTTGTCTCTCAATCGAAGCGTGATGGTGGCCAAGTGCAATGCTGCGCCACATGGATCTGTTTCAAGTCGCTGAATCACCCGAGGAGGGGCTTACTTGCATGTCCCGAATCTGTTGTTCACCGTACTTCTGAATTTGATCGGAACTCTGGATATGAATGCCATCACTACCTGGGTTGCGAAACATCCCTTCCAAGCAAGCCTTCACCTTCTCAATGGTGTTGTGTTTGTCGAGCCTAGAATTGCAACCACACCGCTGTTTTATTTTGCAGGGGCCAGTAAAGATGGCCCACCACGGGGTATTCATGCCAATATTATGTTCGTCGTATGTCCTCAGCTGATGGTGTCGAGACTCGCTCGCTTCAGGAACGATGAGTTGGCTTGGTTCCGTCAAGGCTGAGAGCGCCTTCGCGCAAGTTCAAAGCGCGGCGATGGGAGGCTATGGCGCAAGTACCGTGGGAAATATGGTACGAGCTTGTGCAGCGACTTCTTCGGCGGTGTTGGCCTATCGTGCGTACAGAACCGGAAAGCGACACAGAAAGCTAGTGTTATAGCTTGATAGCAGACTGATAAATTGACCATCTTTGACAGCTAGCTTCAAGTTAGAGTATCGGGCACAGCCTCCTCCTGCAAGCGCCCAGTTTTTGACACGTCCCAGCGAATGATTTATTGCGCCACCCTCATCATCAACGCTGTGCCACTTCGAGCCTTCAATATATGAGGCAGCCGCTGCCTTTACCTACCTGCCGATGCACTCGTGACGACCTGTCCAAGTTGCCTTGACTGTTAACAACTGCCACTCAATTGCAAACACTACCCTACACCGTCGGACCACATATACATTCATCATGGGTGAGCCGGCACCAGACCAAGTTGAGCCATACCTTCATTACGCGGAGGAGAAGTTCAAAGAGCTGTTTCAACTGGTCAAGAACAACCCCAAGAACACAGTATTCATCATCGTCGGCGTCGCCATCATCATCAATCCATCGCTGGTGACGATACCTGCTCTTTCTGTACTTGGACTCAGCCCCGGTGGACCTGTGTCTGGTATGTATGCAGTCGACAGCAGTTGGCGATGCATCAGGCTGAATTTCCAACAGCAACGGCTGCGCCTGCAATCATGAGCATACTTGGACCGATCGAGGCTGGGTGCTGGTTTGCGACACTACAGAGTGCCCGTATGAGTGGTTACGGAGCACCCATCGTCGCTGGAATTGCACGGGCAGGTGTGTTGTTGTCTTTAGCTGCAGTCGAGCTCAAGCAGCGCAAGCGTCGTGAAGGGCCAAGGCTATGAAAGGAAGCGGTGCATTAAGATCAGCCTGCGGATGAAAGAGAATCCGATTCGTCAATTCTTCGGCCGTACGGTAGGCAGCAGAGTAAGCTGGGACGAAAGAATATCCGATGTGGTGGTGTGGGAGTGTAGGAAACTGATGGGAATTCAGACGAATAGCATCACTAATCAAGGTACATGATTCAGGACCGACCAATCACATGATTACCGAGGCAGTGCGTGCCACAGCCAAGCAGCTCAGCCTCACGATTTGGGACATCGTTGCGAGGAACACATTTCCTTGTCGTATATATTGGAACAACATAAGTTTGAAGCTCCACTTCAAAAATCTGATGTGTATCCAAAGTTTATAACATCAACATCCGACAGGACCAGAGAACCACCATGGAGTCCTCACCCACACCGCCCAACATGGAACTCGCAAAACCACTCTCGGACTTCCAAAAGATAGGCTACAACATATACATCTGGACACCACCTGGCTATCAATCGCAGAGCACGGACAATGCACCACTTGTTCTCCTGTTCGCATGGAACGGCGCCGCCGCAAAGCACATTGCCAAATACACAATCGCCTACCAAAAGCTGTTCCCCACATCTCGCGTTCTTCTCGTCCGTTGTTATACCAGAGACTGGTTTCGCCGGAGTACCGAATATGGACCTTTGCTCAAGCCTGCCATGGACCTGGTGCGCGAGCACACTAAAATCGGCGGCGAAGTGCTTGTGCACAGTTTTTCCAACGGTGGTGGATCCCAGGCCAACGAGTTTGCGAAGACGTGGAAAGCAACGTATGGGAGCATGATGCCAATGCGGATTCAGGTTATTGATTCGGCGCCGACCAAGGCGCCATGGATGAAGTCGCACAGGGCGATCTCGGCATCGTTGCCCAAGACACTGTTCTGGAGATGGTTTGGTGGTGCGATGGTTCATTTGCTGCTGCTGGGTTGCGCGATTGTGTGGACTGTTATGCGGAAGGACAACAAAGGGCTTGTTGTTTTCAGGCAGTTGTTGGATGATTCGGTTTTCGACAAAGCTGTGCCAAGAGTGTACTTGTACAGCAGGGTGGATGAGATGGTGGGGATTGAGGAGGTGGAAGAGCATGCGGATTTGGCGGAGGCGAAGGGCTGGGATGTGAAGAGGGTGTGTTTCGAAAAGAGTGGACATTGTGGACATATTCGTGAGGATGAGAAGAGGTACTGGGGTGCGATCATGGACTCTTGGAACAAAGCATCTTGAGCAAGGTTCAATTCATGGGTGCGAAGGCCTGAGGGAATACACATATTATAGAGATACATTATATATACCCCATCTAATACACCTGTGCCACCACAATGCCGTTCTACAGTCGCGCTGCGACCAAAGAAAGATATATATTCCACAACAGTCCGCAGAAACTGAGGAAAATCATACGCTTCTCGACAGGGAAATATGTCGTGGAGAAGAAGTTGGCGATCGGCCAGACTTTGTACGAATCGAAGATGAGGCCGAAGAGTTCCTATCTGTATGTTAGTCTGCATACATGCATTATTGAGAGCATGTCCACATACATTTCTGAAGTCCTGGACGATCATCGCGATCGTCTTGTGTTTGAGGACCCCGATGAGGATCAGGAACATGGACTGGTTGAGCAGTGCACCCATGGTGATGCAGTCCGTGAACCACTTCCTGAAGATGTTCCACCAGTCCCTGACTCTGACATCTTCCTCAACCATCTTCTTATCCTCTCCATCATCCTTGAGCATCATGCCCTTCTCCTCTTCGCCAACACCCGGTTGTCGCTCCTGTTTGACAGTCTTCCAGCCTGGAAAAGTGCGTTCCAGCCAGCACTGCCAGTGATAGTTGACCGGCGCCGTAAGAACGACCATGAAGGCGAATTGGAAGAAGAGCACGCGATCAAAGACGAAAGGCTTCGATTCGTTCCATGCTTTCAGGCGTTGCGCGATAACGTTCGAGCACGAATCGATGGCGAGGGCGGAGAGACATGCGACTGCGATCGGAGGAAGCTTCATCCTTGCAACTGTGTCGTTCGGCGACCGAGGGGTGAGGCTTGGGAGCGATGGCCAGCAATGAGGTGCTGATAAGGTTGGGATGTCAGGGGTAGATCGATTGAAGCACAGATAGCAAGTCAGGGAGGTTGACGCTGAGGTACGGACGCGATCGTAAAAGGCGATATCGATGTCGCAAGGTTCGACATTGTCGTTCGACGTTGAACGCGCCGTTGCGCTCCTCTCCACATTTCTTGGTGTTGCTGACACGCTTGTCGGAAAGGCGGATGAATTCCCGAAATAGACACAAGGCTGGGGCTGAGACCCACCCCCATCGATTGCGAATTGAGGTCGATGTTTCTCATCACACCGGACGGGTCAAACTGCATGACTGTCAGAAAACAGCACCTGGCCAGTCAAGAGTCTGCACGTCTTTACACAGCTTGCACGTGTTCATTGAGAAACCGTTCAGCTGAATGCATGCTCCAACATTCCCCGCCGACGGCCATGAGACACAAGGTCTAAGTAGCGGATCCGACATATCAGCATTAGGTTCGTGCTTTACTTCGTAGACACCTCCGATAAACATGGTGGCTAGGCCGGGAGATATAGCGCGGCTGAATCTCGCCAATCTTCAATGAACACCATGGCTCAAGCCACAAGATCTTGCGATGTTCTCAACCAATGATAGATGGATTCTACACTTGAGCATGTTTGTATGAACTGGCCTACCAATGCAGAATCAACAGCGGGACGCTGCCAACCACAGGAGCATCGGTCATTTGGATTCTAAAGCAAACTCACGCATCAATGGTCTTGAGAGACTGTCTCAGTGTAGAAGGGCGGTGCCCCACGCTGTAGGAGCTATATAGAGATGGGACATATTCGTGGGAGGTGGCATCACTGTTCGAATTTACCTCAGAGTAATACAGTACCACAACGTTCACTTGTCTCAATCTTCAGACTGCCCTCGGTGCAACGCACTACCAAAAAACCCACATCTCTCGTCCTTCCCTCTTTCCACAAAACAACACAGGACGCCATGGTGAATTTTGCGCGCCTCTTCGCCGGGGCGAACACCTGCTTCCGAGCATGGTCGTCTCTGAAGTCCCCGACTTCCGAGAGCTTGCTTGCAAGCGCGGAGAACTGTACGCAGTCACGTTCGAAGCTACGGAACTGCCCTACATGTTTGTGCAATACAAGAAGAGTTTGGTGGTCGCGGAAGCAAATCTGGAGAAGTCGGAGAACCGAATGGCCTTCACGCTTGGCACAGGAGCCATATCCATCCTCCAGAAGGAGATCGGCGATTTGCATTGCGTACTCCACGCAACGCGACTTGATGCTCTGAACGAGAACCGTGCCATCGTCGAAGTCGCATCCACAAAGGTGCTGTTGACGAGCGAGGTGGCGGGCATGCAGAAGAAGCCCAAGGGCCAAATGATGGTGGACGTGCTGGATAGTATGGTTGGAGAAGAAGGCCGTGAATGAAGGGGTCATTGGAGTTGATGGTCATGGTCATGATGGCGAGACGACTGGTGTGGTTCTTGGGGATGCCCTTCTTGGGTGTCATGGACTCCTTGTCTCTGTGCGATAGATCTCCTATGTTTCCCACGGCTTTTTGTATCTAATGGAAAAACCTCTTTTGCTTCATACTCATGCAATCACTTCTTGCCCACAAATCGATCCTTATCCTCCGTCACCCCTCTGGCCATCTCCAACTGTTCATCCGTCTGCACAACCAAAGTCTTATACCGCGCGCCCTCCGCACTAATGTCTGTCACCACATCAACCATCTTCTTTCCGTTCCGGCTTCCATCGAGCTTAAAGCCCAGACACTTCACACCATCCACAACTGCTGCGCGCAGCCTATCGCCCTTCTCGCCGATGCCACCTGCAAATACAAGTGCATCAACTTTCCCATCGAGCTTCGTGAAGTACGGCGCGACATAGTTCGAGATGCGATCGACAAATATGTTGAAAGCCAGCTGGTCCTCCTGACGATCCGACGATGAGATCTTCCCAAAGTCTGTTGTTCCGGTCAAGCTCTTCCAGCCAGAGTTCTTGTTGAGGATCTCTTCCGCCTGAGTGATATGCAATTTCTCGCTTGAGCTCCTACTTGGCTTTCCTGCGCTGTGCGTGAAGTGGAACATCAAGCTGGGGTCAATGCTACCAGAACGCGTTGCTCCGGGCAGGCCCGCCAGAGGAGTGAGACCCATGGATGTGTCGTGCGACTTGCCATTCTTGATACAGCATGCTGAGGCGCCGGAGCCGAGGTGCAAAGCGACGATGTTGAGCTCTTCGCTTGGCTTCTTGAGGAAGGTCGATACGGCGTGGACGATGAAGCTGTAGCTTATACCATGAAAACCATACTTGCGAAGCTTATTCTTCTTGGCGATTTCCTGGTCGATGGGATATGTGCAGATGTAGTCTGGGATAGTGTTGTGAAATGAGGAATCAAAATATGCGATGTTCTTAGCTTTGGGCAGAATGTCGGCTACCGCGCGAACAATGGTCAGTGCAGGCCCATTGTGCAGAGGTGCCAAATCAGATAGCTCCTCGATGTGATGGTAAGTCTCCTGATCGATGACTTGTGCGTCGGGATAGTCTCCTCCGTGTACTACACGATGACATGTGAATCGGATGTCGTCCTTGTCTTTCAGCTCGGCTAGACCATCGTCGTTTGTGAGGTGGTCGAGAACGTAGCGAAACGCATCTTCTTGACTGGTGATCTTCTCCAGCTCTTTGCCCTTGATTTTCTGATCGCCACGAGTGTAATTCAGCTTCGCTGGTGGGGCTGTGAGACCTTCGACTACTGCTTCTGCAAGTTGACTTGGGGTCTGCGAGTCCGTTGTTGAAGCTTTGTAGACTGAGATTTTGACACTGGAAGATCCAGCATTGATTGATAGGATTATATCCGACATTTTGTGTTATGTTCTGAAACAATATGAATTAGTAACTATGATCGATCTTTGACAAGCATCATTCTTACAAATTTTGAAAGGAAAGCGAAGATGACCCCGAATGCTAGAGGTGCTCCTGGAAGCGAGACAAGGTTACTGGATTCCAGAGAAGACGTGTAAGGATGGCTCTTCTTTGTGTTCGAGCATTGAATGACCTTGCACGTCCAACGTTGAGGTTGGGTGGAATGATCGGAACGTCCGGACGCCAACCAAACAATGAGGAGCTACAGCGAGCGCACTACACGTCATAAAAAAAACCAACGTCATATTTGTGAATGTGCAATCCAGCCCGGTGATTAATTCTCGAAATCTTCGATATGTACGATTAGCTGTGTCAGTTCCCAAGCTGTGAAGATCTAATACATGACGTCATAAGCTGTTGAGTTCTTCACCGTCGCTCCGAACTCGATCTGTCAACACAGTTTCGCATGCAAAGGGATGTAATGATCTCGAGAGAAATTCATACGTATCCATTAGTATTGCTCTGCATCCTATCTCGGATCGCGGACAGGATGCGATAAATTCCAGTGTCGCCAACCAATTTGCAACCTAGCCAGGCGTTCCCTTCACATCCACACTTCCACGACTGAAGATCAAGCACGGCTATTTCTCAAAAAATATGGTGACATGGTTCCTGACATCAAGGAAATCTCCTTCCCCGCAACCGACTCGGCACACCTCCGTGTAGTACCCGCTGCGGGGAAGCTTACCTCGACTACTAATGGTAGCACGGTAACCTGATCTAAGCTGTTCAAGAAGAACAGACATCAATCCATCCCACTTATCATTTCAATCACAAATCCTCAGCATGACTCGACCAAAGACCGCATACATCACCGGTACGTTCGCCTTGCCACCGCCACCTTCGCCATCAAACATTAACTGCCCCAGGCGGCGCCAGCGGCATCGCCCGCGCCCTTACATCCCTCCTCCTCTCCCTTGGCTGGCACGTATGTATCTCCGACATCAACATCGACCTCGCTCGAAGATTCGCAACCGACCACAACCGCGCAACCGGCTCCACCACACTCCACCACACCGAATGCAGCACGACCTCCTGGGCCTCGCAAGTCTCCGCCTTCCAGTTCGCCTTGAAAACACTCGGCGGACGCATCGACTTCGTCGCGCCCATAGCAGGCATTGGCGAGAAACGCTGGCTCCCACCGTTCGAGGAACTAGGTCGAGCGGGGGCGGGAGATGATTTCACGAAGCCAGATTTTTCAGTCATCGATGTAGATCTCACTGGCGTGCTATATACCATTTCCCTTGCGATCCAGCAATTCCGTCGGCAAGATCTAGTAGCGTGGTCTGACGACTCGGAGCAGCAGCAGCAATTTAGAGGAAAGATCGGGCTTGTAGCCAGCGTGTGCGGATTCTATTGCGTGCCGAGTCTGCCGATCTATACAGCGGCTAAACACGCGCTGATTGGGTTGACGAGGAGCTATGGAGTACTTGTCAAGGACGAAGGTATGGTGTTGAGTGCGGTGGCGCCGAATGTGGTGAGGACGAATATTAGCTCTGGACAGTTCTATGATCGCATGGAGCGGGAAGGGTTGCTGACGCCGATGGAGGGAGTGATGGATGCGTTCAGGGAGATGCTTGCTGGTGGAGATAGTGGGCAGGTGTATGAGTGTGGGACGAGGGGAGGGTGGGTTAAGAGAGAGGGCGCGGAGCATTTGGATGAGGAGAGTAGGAGGTGTTGTAAGTTGTTGGAAGAGAGGGGGATGGGGTTGCATCATGAGTGAAGGCAGATGTTCATGTAATGCTATTCAGACTGTGAAATTTGGACCATGTGCGAGCAAAAGCAATAATACAAACAACATCTAGACCGGGCGACGCTGGAATCCAGCAACACGAGAGAGACTTGAGCCGTACACCACGAAGAATACATAGATTAAGGGGCAACTTCGCCGGCCGACAAAGCATGTCACATGTTTGCTCAGACTGACTCAAACAGCGGTGGTCAATGAAGAAAAAGGGCAGAGTGGACCGGGTGTTTGCAGCCGTTCAAGGCTGAGAAATGCAGCTTCCCGGCTTTCACCGCACATCTCACAAAGACGGCATGCAAATCTCGACTTTCGATGGGTCAATCAGCTTATGAAAGAGCACAAGAAATCAACAAGACATAGCCTTCACGTTGCAACTCATCAAGGTGCCGAAAGGGTGTAGTTTGAAGGGGACGTGGAATTCATTCCATGCTGCTACAACCACATCTAGACATCAACCTTCCTTCCCAAATCCTCACCAACCCCCTTTTAGGACTGATCCAAGCCAGTCCACCGCCCCAAGCCTCCCATCCCTCTCCCAAATTCGCACCCATCCAAAGCAAGCTACCCCACACTCACAGCCCCATCCCTCCCTCACTTCTCTTCCCCACACTCACAGGCGGCGAACGCCTGATTGAAGCCCTGCACGGTTTCGAGGATGAACTCCATAAGCTCCAGGGAATCCTGACCTGCCATGGAATCACAGTTTCTGAGGAACACATGCGCGAGTCCCGGACTGCCCAGGGCCTCGGGATTCATATCCGCGTATAGCTTCAGTGTCGTGCACTTGTCCATTCTCTTAAAGTCACGGCGGACGGCAGCCATTTCGGCCTTGGGGCCCTGGGGGCGGTAAGATCTGGCGGTGCGCTTGGTGATGGCTGCGCCGAACATGGCAGACCCAGCGAGGGCGGTGGCGGCGATGAGGTATTCGATGAAGCGCATTTTGACTGTGAATCTTGAGTATAGTCAGTCAGTGTTTGATCATTGTCTTTTGATGAGAAGGAGAGGGGCTGCTCACTATGGTGGTGTTGTGATGGATGAGATGTGTATGGAGGGGGGAGATGCGGTGTGTCAGTTGTTTTCAGATAAAGATGTGGTGGGTGAGGGAGAAATGCCACCTGAGTGCCGGACACCCTCCTTGTATCTAGACCTCCCCTCTTTTCGATGTGCTCCAAACACACACGTCATGTGCTTGCGCAGATGCATACAATCAGCGGTGAACAATGGCAACCTATGGGCGGCGTGCCGCTTCGTGCGACTACCTGCAGATATCATGCAGCCTCCCGTGCCCTCACCGAACAAGAAGAAGGGAGGAGCTCGCAAACAAGAGACTCAATAACGACGTGATCACTGCGGGATACCAGATGAACAATGGAAGGGTTGATTGCTACATTCCGGTAAAAGTTGTCACTGGAACGGACTTCCGATTCCCAAGCGGGCTTGCTTTGCGAGCGAAATCACGCGAGGGGAACTGTAAGCTGGAACACCTTAGCCAGACTCTCGGTACTCCTTGATGCAGATGGTGTTAAAATGAGACCATCATGGCAGCCTGGAGGTGAGAGCACTTGCCCAGGTGCGGAGCAAACACGAAGTAAAGACCGGGGCTGAGTTACCAAGGCCAGTCGATGCGTTGTACGCTATGTTGAATTACCAACGTAGGCTAGGGAATTGTGTCCCGGGGGTATGTGTGTCGGCAGCGAGGTTGCTACAACGATGACGTCCAGGGGTATCGAAAGCAGCAGTCTGTAGAGCTCTTAAGTCATGAGTTCGTATACAAGCCTCGTTTCACCTGCAATTTGAAGATGATCGGGAGCTGGCGAATGATCCTGTTGGTGGGCATGAGAAGTCTTGTAATTGTGCTTTGATAGACTGGATTGGGATAGAATTCTACATCTTGCACAATGTCTGTAGCACATCTCTGGTGCTCTGCGAGTTGTTCTTGACAATTTTGATGATCTCCTTGAACCTCGATGAAGTTAGCTGTGCGCTTCTATGATTGCAACCACTCCTCCCACCAAATTTGAAGCGGCATCAACGTACTCGGGTGTTCCTGCGTCTCCAACGCATTCGTACATGAAGCTTTCGCTCGTTGTCACAACAGCACCCTCATTCCGTAGCCGGGCCAATGCTATGGGAACCTCCTCTTTGTTGCAGCTGCTCACGCCGTCTGCAATGACATAGACCTTGTGTCCGGCGCGGAGGAGGTCAATGGTGGTTTGGGTGACGCAGATGTGGCTCTCAATGCCGACGATGATGCACGACAGCGGACCAGTGACCTTGAGATTGTCGAGGGCTTTCTTCACCTCGGGCGTTCTGCACAGCGTCAGCGATAATTTGACTCGGCTTGGTGAATGTCTCGGCGTGTACATCATAGAGAACAGCGTCTTGTCGAGATGGCATTTTGTCTTGACACCGTCTGGCGCATCGAGTCCTAGCTCGGGGCAGGTCTCGCCGAGACGCGCCTTGTTCTGAGTGGTTGCAAAGACGGGGATGTTCAAGACGCGGCCTGTCTATGTGTTAGGCATGGCCAGAGTGGTTCGAGGACAGACTGTGTTGCTATCTCATGTCTCGCCGATGTCGGTGCACGTACTCGCCTGGAGCAGCTTCTGGGCTGTCGCAACTACCTTTGGAAACTCATGGATGGCAGGCCTGAACTTCTCCTGCAAGTCGCAGATGCTGGACACGATCAGCGGGGCGATTGGCGATATGCATGCACATGGCGACAAACAAGAGGGCGGGGTTCGCTATCCAACTGTGAGCCACGGTCGCACGAAAAAGCTGCTCCGCTCACCAATCCGTTGCTGCGCCATTGAGGATGAGAATAGTCTGCGGCCAGTGCAAGGTATATAGGACGGCGGTGTTACAGGCGCAGCACGCATCAGCCGCGAGCGAAACATGGCGTCTCAAGAGCCTCAGCCGTTTACGCGACCTCGGCAGTGGTGCATGGATGACATCGTTCCTGCGGTACTGGCTCAACGCGCCTGCCGTACGCGGGAGTGCGCCAGCGTGCCTTCTCCCGCGCCGTAGCTGCAGACGATTCCATCACCAAATCCGGCGTATTAACAAGTGTCACAGATTAAGGCAATTTACGGACCTCGCTGCGTCGTGTTGATTGGACACCGCGACCGTCATTTCCTCCGCAGAATATGCGTGTTGCTATTTCGAGTCTGGATGCGGCTGCTGCTTAATGGGCGAAATATGATCTGACGACATCCGCGGTCGGGTACAGGTTGCGTTGGAGTGGACCTTTAGTATGTTGTATATAGTCTGGTTAGGCAACAGATGGCATCTGACAGGGTGCTATACGACTTGGCCATCTCACTGTCATCTTCGCAGCTCAGCGTGCTCGCTGGTGGGCTTGTCAGCAGTCAAGGACCATCAGTGCATGTGAGCAGAGTCCGACGAGCCGTGACTAAAGCCGATGTTTAAAGAAATCCTATTTTGATATTGGCCCAGTGGCCTTTGGCATGCGCAGTAAGCGGTTCGGACGAGGGTACCTGCAGCGCCGCCCGCTGCCCCAAGGCTTACGCGATCAGCTGTGCGTGCAGGATGGGAGTATCTTGTGGTGGAGCTTCGAGATGGAGTCTTTGTCGCGAGACAACAACGAGTAGCTAGACCACGGCGGAGGTCCGGGCACGTCAATGCGAAGCATGCAACGCAGTCTAGACTGGGAGGCAACACGGGAGGAAGTTTCACACAATGCGTTTCTGCTCCGGTCAGCCTCCAACAGGGCTGCAGCATCAGTGATGACGGATGACCAGACACACGGTCGCACGACGTAAGAAAGACAGTAAACGGTCCAATTGCGAGGGCAGTCGGGCGTGGTGGTGGCGGCGGAGCGTGCTTTTTTCGTTTGTCCTGTCTTGGAGGGCGGGGAACGGGGGTTCATTGAGGAAGGCGCGACTTTGTTGTACGGGCAGGCTCCAGAGGACGGGGACGCCGCGGTGCACTGTGAAGGAGAGACAAGGGCCAGCCCGATTCCGCGTCCAAGGACGGCGTGTTAGTAATGGCGGCTGGTTGTGGTGCGAGTATCAAAACGGCGTGCACGGCTGTGACAGTGCGGTGCTGCGCCTGTAGCGCGTGGAGGTGGACATACAGGCATCCCGAAGCATGCTAGCACGTCCTGGCACTGGTTCATCCCTCAATCCTGACCGCGATTTAGACTACCCACTCTGGAGCCCGTCCTGTGCCATACGTCTGCCCTTCATTCAGCGGACACTCGCTCCCATAGTGCCACACGCCCGCCCTCTCTTTTCCGCTGCTGTCTTGCCGCAGTGAGTCGACTCGCTGCCGCGCCGTCACCCGCGCCGAATTGCAGCGAACCATTCTCCACAGCAGGGGTTCAGTAACGCACCGCACTCACACGACGACGTCGACGAATTCCCCTGCCTTCACTGCCCTGCACCCGTGGTGTTGAGTGCATCCATATTTACTCGCCGCTTTCTCTCCCGCATTGTGCATTGTGCATTCGACGTCTGCATCTGCGTGTAATTCTGCACACCCGCCGGCCAGCACAGTCAACCCTCGACCAGCACGAGCACACGCGCATCCACACGCCCGCCCGCCAGAGCAAGTTTATGGGCGACAGCCGCCACGCCAGCCCTGCCTATCTTTATATCGCCCATCCTTCCGCCATCCATTCCGCCCACCGTCAGACCAAACCGCAGCGCGCCTCCCTCCACGAGCGCCCGCCCCCCGACCTGACGCTGTGGACGCCGCCCTCGACACCCTTCCACCCCTCGGCGGCCCTCCCGCTGCACGCCCCGCCCTACATCCTGCTGCACCCCTTCCTGCAGCTTGCGCGCATCGACGAGCTGCACCCCGCCGCCTCGCACACGCCCTTGCCCGCCGTCATTGTGTCTCCCCACTCCCTGAGCCCGCCACCACAGCGGGACTCAGCCCGTCTCGTGCCCAAGAACCCGCCCGCAAAGCCGGCTCCGGCGCCGAGAGATACCGCAGATGGGAATAAGGAGCAGCCGTGCAGCGTGCAGCCCAGCGCGCCGTCGATGACAGCAAACACCCCTGCGCCGTCCAATATGGCCAGCAAACGGGAGGAGGCAGGCGGCGCCCTAGCCCGCGTTCAACGCCCCTCTATCGTCTCACAGCACTCGAACTCTGTGCCATCCACGCCCCTGCAGGCCGCCCGCCGCTACGACACACGCTCGCGCTCCCCCTCGCCCAACGGCGGACTGGGCTCGCACTCGCCACGCTCCGTCCACTCGGAAGCAAACAGCACCATGCCCACCCTGCGACCAGCACGGCCCGTCAAATGCAAGTTTGAAACCAATGTAGGCGCACTGGGGCGACGGCGGATGCCCTACCAATCCTCAGACATTCTTGAGCCCGCCAAGGAGGAGCCCAAGAAAACGCTTGACCCTCACGAGGACGACAAGCTCAGTGGCGACATGCGCGAGCTGTACGACCGGATACAGCCGACCCAGGAACATACAGACGTGCGAAATAGATTTGTAGCAAAGGTGCAGCGCATATTAGAGACCGAGTTCCCGGGCAACGACTTCACTGTGTCCATATTTGGCTCGTCAGGGAACATGTTGTGGACAGCCGAGAGTGATGGTATTTACACGTGTTACAGCTTTCAGGGATACGCTGACGTTTGACAGTTGATATTTGCATCCAGACGCCCATGAAAAGGCTGGAAGAGATGCACATGCTGGCAGAGGCTCTCGACAAGCGTATGTTATATCAGCGGCTTGCCATATTATATTCTAATTTTTCCAGATGGCATGGAACGTGTTGTGTGCATACCCGCAGCCAAGGTCCGGATCGTAAAAGTTTGGGACCCTGAACTGCAGCTGTCCTGCGATATGAACGTCAACAACGTGGCCGCGCTCGAGAACACGCGGATGATCAACCTCTATGTCCAGCTCGATCCTCGCGTTCGCCCGCTGGCCATGATCATCAAGCACTGGACGAAGCGGCGTATCCTGAATGATGCTGGTCAGTAGTCGTCCCATAGCAACCCATCTTTGCCAACCCATCTTTGCTAACATGATGCAGGCATCGGTGGCACAATCAGCTCTTATACCTGGATATGCATGATCTTGAATTTCTTGCAGACGCGAGACCCGCCCATCTTACCGTCACTACACAAACTGCCGAATCGCAAGATTGATGCAGTGACTGGAAAGCCTTCGTTGTCCAGCTTCGCCGATGATCTTGATGCACTATCGGGATTCGGCAAGGAGAACACTGAGAGCATCGGGCGACTTTTGTTCCATTTTTTCCGACTCTACGGGCACGAGGTCGACTACGAGAAGATTGTGGTCTCGGTACGGCAGGGGGCCCGCATCAAACGGGAAGAGAAGAATTGGCACCCTGGAGGTGGACAAAAAGAGGGTGTCAACCGTCTTTGCGTTGAAGAGCCGTTTAGTACCGACCGCAACTTGGGCAATTCCGCTGACGACTATGCGTGGCACGGGATTCACGAGGAGATTCGTCGTGCTTTCGACAATCTTGCCGACGGACAACAGCTGGAGAAGGCATGCGAGCAGTACGAGTTCCCAGCACAGGAGCAAACAAGCCACATCTTCAAAAAGCCACAATCCCAGAAGGCGACCATCACACCCAGTGTGCAACCGCGCAATGGGCGAGGGGGACCTAATCACCGTGGAGGCAGAGGTGGCTTTGGCTCGCGCAACCAGAATGGCTCTGCCAGGCGGTCATCGGGCAGCAACTCGTACCTCCAGGGTCGACCGCCATTTTTACACAGCCCTCCCATTCCCGCCAGCGCAGGGCCTGAGTATTTCCAGTTTCCCCGGGCAATGCATGATCAGCTTCAGCTCCATGACCAACTTGCGCAGCAATACCACATGCTGGAGATGCAGTCAAACACTCTGCGGGCACACCTGGCTGCCCAACAACACGCCCAGCATCAGAGTAATCAAGTGCGGGCGGCTCAAATGCATGCCCATGCCGTGGCTCAGGCACAGGCTCAGAGTCGTGCCACCAGCAACGTGTCCGGTTCTCCACAAAAGCAGCAGTACGTGAATGGGGGCTCCAGCCCTCGAATGGCCGAGCTGGGAATGCCGCCCAACACGTTTCCCCCAGGGTTCTTGTATCAATATCCTGGCTTCTACAACCCCGCCCAATCGCAAGACACAGCTTCGCAGGATGGGACGAGGACAAACCCATCATCGCCCTCACTCAGCAACAGCATACCAGGACTGCGCAGGCAGATACATCGGGCCTCAAATGCCAGTGACACGGGTTCACTTCGCTCGCACTCGCAGCCTCCGCGTGGTGTTGCTCCACAACCAATACCTACAGGATACCAGCCTGCTCCACAGTTCTTCGATCCCTCGACGGCGACATTTGCTGGCTACCCCATTGCACGATCCACGCCGCAGGACATCCCGGCCCCACAGTCAATTCCAGACGTGCAAGGCAGCCCAGCATTGAGCCACGCTGAGCCTGTCGTGGTTCCGGAGGTATCGGCCCCGCAGCCTGAGATTAGCGTACCGAAAGAGTATATTGGCTATTATGTCGCAGACCAGTCTCAGCCGAGGCAACTGCAAGAGTACGTCGTTGGACCGATACCGTCGTTCAGCGAGTTGGCTCAGCGCCGCAGACGTGTGTCTTCTGAGATCACTCAGCCTCTACTCAACACCGCACTGAGGCGCGTATCACGCTCTCCATCGCCACTTGGCGGACACATCCGAAGCTACTCAAGTGGCATAGGCGATCCCGCAGTTCCCATCAATGATCAACGAAAAGCCCGGGTTGATTCTGTTCGCCCACCCATGGACAGTGGACCAGTCATTGCGAATGGCTCATACCCAACGCCACCACGAGAGCCTCGTGTGAGGAGTGACACGATTGAGTCACTTCCCCCGGATCTTTCCAAGACTGCAGGTCTTGGCATTTACTCTAATCAACAAGCGGTGCACCAAATCAATGAGTTGCAAGCTCGCCAGCAGTTGGTGCTCGAGGAGATGCAGCGCCAAAAGGCTGCTTCAGAAGCAATGGGCCCGGCTATTGTGAATGGATCCACACGAAACAGTCCGCCGGTCGAGATTAATGGTCTGACGCGAGTTCCAAGTGAGGGCCAACAGCCTTTTCCTTCGTTACCTGAAGGGTGGATGACGTACAACTCAAGTAATGGGCATGTTAGTGATGCCACCGAGGATATTTCTCCGAAGCGTACTCTGCCTCCGCAATGGCGCACCGCTGCATACACTAGCGACCTTCCGGCTTTGGATACCTCGAATCAGAACCGAATGGCTCCTCAAGAGATCAAGTCTGCAACATTGCCGTTGCTTTCTCCGGTCTTCGAGACTCGCACTCCGTCTCCAACTGCAACACGCTCGAACGACTTGAGCAAGCTCGCGAACGGGACGAAAGCGCAAGCCCAGCCGAAAGACAATGGTCAACAAAACCGCCGCGCTTCGCACACACCCCCTTCGAATGCTGGTAAGGAGAATCGGTCCAGTCAACAAAAGGGCAAGGCCCACGGCAACGAGAACGGTAGTAAATCTGCCGGAACCCACAATACCAATGGATGGCAACAGCCATCGGGGCGTAATCGCAACAGCAAGAACAAGAAAAAAAAGGCGGCCGAACAAAAGACGACTGGCGAGCCACTGCCAGCCAACGCAGCGGAACGCAAGGGAGGGTAGACCCGGCTTGCATCGCCCTGAAGATTACACTAGTCGTCGATCCCGCAGCGTGTGTATCCAGTTGATCGACGTGCACCAGAAGAAGCCAGGTCAGCGAGAAAAGCGTCCAAAAGTTCGTTGTAGTGTTGCGAAAGTTCCCTCCTTTCTCCTTCGAGCCAGATAGAATCACCAGAGCCAGACTCGTTCACCTTTTCCGGATTGCAAGGCGATCGAGGTATCGAGTCACGATCGAACAAAAGCATGCACGCGCGCACTCGGAAAGTTCGGAAAGTTCAGAAAGAAGCAGGTCCTTCCACACTCCCGACCATGAAAAGCTACTAGCGAGCGATTTCCCATCATCACTCGGCGAAGCGCCTCGGGCGCAGTCGCGCAGAGATACATTGTGTTCCTATACCAGCTCGCTATGCATACACCTTTACTTATTTGTTCCGGCATGCTATGGCGTTTGAGACCCAACATCAGCCCATGTTGCGCTTTGTATTTCGGGAGCACATTTTTCTTTCGGTACGGATACAAGGAGCGGTTTTGTTTTCTGCTTGTTTTGCACATTTGACACATGGGCCGGTTCACCAGTTTCTTGATGTTACGGACTGAGCATGTATAGATATGAAGAAGGGCGGCGCATGTGCATGTGGGTGCGAAGGTTGAACAAAAGCCTGGCGCTTGGAGCGCTGTTTGCTTGAAGCGATGAAGTAGGATGAATGAAGAAATTGTTAAAGTGTATCGAGGCGTCTGAGATGCTGTTGGTCTGGTATTGACTTCGTACCATGGTGAAGGACCAATTATGCGAGGCTATCCAGTACTCTTTTGTACATCAGATCCGAAGCAGCAGTACAACCCCATACATCTTCCGCAAGTCAACTCCTGTTGAACAAGCAAAAGACATCGCGATCCACAAAATCACAAGGCAGTGGTCGGAAATATGCGCCAGGAGATAGTGCATGCATGCACGCATGCCGCGTATCAAGCCTTGGAGAAAGCTTATGCACGACAAGCCGCTGCATCCGTCATCGCCACCTACTGACTCTTCAATCTCCAGCGGACGGATCCTCGCAAAAAGGCATGTCTCCAAAGGCCTCGCACGAGAGATGCTGTTCTTGTACTGCCATTTTGCTTAACCGTTAGTTCAACGACACACTACGACGTCCAATGTCGTGGTGCTAGGAACGGCTGCCGATCACTGGCGCGAGAGACTTTGCTGCGCTTGAGTTCGCATGCTTCGTATGCTTCGCTGCCGCGTTGTTGAGCGGCGGGCCTACGCGGCTGGGATGACGGAGGGGAGGTTTTGGTGAGGAGTAGTGCGGTATGATCCTTGCGAGCGGGAAGAGATGGAGGGGATGGGCATGGGATGGGGCATAGGTATGGGGCGCCACGGACGAGAAAAGTATGATCCAGGGACTCCACTTGAAAGTAAAGGGATAGGCGTTCATCTGGAGGATAAGTTTGGGGTGGAACGAGGGGTTTTGAGCTGTTTTGTGTGGACAGTCTTCTCGCCATTACTCTACTCAGATACACTTTGGTGCTCCGCGGATATCGTCACGAGCTGCTTGTGGAATCTTATCAGGGTTTATCGCGAGATCTTTCTTCTTCGACAACATGGCAACAGCCAAAGAAGACCTTGAGCACGCTGAACACACGGCACTTATCTCGACAAAGAAGAAGCTTCCCACCTCTCCCCTCCTCGTCGTGAATACCTCCTCGCACGCCATGGCACCTTCGACATCGATCCGCTCCCCACCATGTCCGACGCGTACCCCTATAACTGACCAACCTACAAGAAGGTAATGAGACTCGCCTAATACATGGGCGTATGGACACTCATGGTGACAATCGGAGTCCCCCTCGCGCCCCTTATTTTCGGCTTTGTCACCTCGCACGCAGGGCACCGATGGATCTACTGGGTTCTGGCCATCATTAACGGCGTCTAACTTATTCTCTACAGCCTATTCGGCCCAGAATCCCGCTTCATACGGGACGGCGACGTCGCGCCCACCGCCACCAGCACTTCCAACTGTTCCGCACGGCGTTCTCAATACCTGAAATTCCGCCTTATCGACCCGTGCCCAATCTCCCTCTGTGACTTGTTGGATCACAAGCCGACGGTCTATATCTCGACGTCAAATCAGTAGTACTAACTCGTGAAAGACACAACATATCTTGCGATTCCTACATTCCAATATACAAAACTTCCCCCATCTCCCCATTCCATCCAACCTACAACTTCGCAACCAACCCCTCCTTCTCACACAACGCCTCCGCATCAGCAACGACATCCACCCCATACACCTGACTCTGCACATCCGCATCCGCCCACTTATCCGGCACCTTGCCCGACCCCGCCTTGAGCGCCGCAAACACCTTATCCCTCTCCTCCTTCGCCTTGCCCGCCCCAAGATGCATCGCCCGCCCGCTCTCCGCCGCCAACTCGACCAGCGCCTCTGCCCTCGGCTTCCTCAGCTTCTCGTACAACCTGAGCGCCCTCTCGATCGTCTCTGGCTTCGCGTCGGCGATGCGGGCAGGGGATAAGACGACGCCGAGCACCGCGCCGTCTTCAATGGCTTGTGCGGCGCCCTGGGCCATGTGAGGGAGCGTGGGATGGCACGCGTCGCCGACGAGGGCGGTGGTGCCGTGCACCCATGTGTCGAGCGGGTCGTGGACGCGGAGCTTCCATTCGACGACTTCGCCTTCGGGGACGAGGTCGAGCATGCGGTAGATCATGGGACTGAAGTCACCATAGACGTCCATCATGGCTTTTTTGCTGCCTTTAGTTGTGTACTGCGCATCGGGGGCGCCGGCGAAGTTGACGTCGGGCTGGGCGGTGCTAATGTTGTAGATTGTCTTGTTGTGGATGGGGTACGCGATGATGTGCTTCTTCTCGCCGATCCAGCGCGTCACGGTGTCCGAGTCAATGAGCTTGAGGAGTTCGGGGTCGTGTTGCATCTGGTCTCTGTTGAGCATGATGCGGTAGGCGGCTTGGCCGGAGTCTCGTGCTTGGCCTGTGAGGCCGAGTTCTTTGAGCATCTGCACGCGTGTGTTGGATTTGACGCCGTCGGCGCCGAAGAGGATGTCGCATTCTACGGTGTAGGGCTCTCCTCCGGTTGTGGGTGTTACTGTGAATGATGGCTTGGGGCCGAATTTGACGTTTGAGACTCCGCTCCCGAGCTTGAATGTGATGCCTGCCTCTTTCTCACATCCTTCGCAAAGGCCGTTGGCTAGACTGGCTCGGTGGCCGACCATGTGTGGGTAGCCGTATTTCTCTTTCACGTAGCCCAGATCGACGTATCCTAGCTCCTTATCTGTAGAGCCTTCGCGGATCGAGGTGTTGGCGCACTGAACTGCTTCTGAAGCAATCTTCTGCCAGCAGCCAAACTTGTCGAGGATTCGTGCCATATTTGGGGCCAGCTGTATACCAGCTCCAACGAATCCTAGATTTGGTGCATGTTCGTAGATTGTGATGTTCTTGTGGCCAGCTTTTGCAAGTCCAAGAGCTGCGGCAAGACCGCCCATGCCTGGGTGGTGTCGTCAATATCAATTGCTGCACTGTTCCGTTGTCCAACTATAAACTCACCTGCACCAATAACAGCTATCCTTAGGTTGTCCGCCATGCTGTGTGAAGGTTGCGCGAAAGTGGCTGAAGCGAAATATATGATGCAATGCACCTAGAGAGTGGTCGTTATAATGTCCGAAGATGCTGTGAGCTACAAACAACTTTGTGGATGTTTCTCCAGGCGTTTCTATATCCCCACATCCACCACAGTCGCGATGTCACGGGTCAATGCCAAGCTCTTTTGCCCCAGGCCTGTTGGAGCTCTCGATTCGGGATGTGGATGAATGCTTAACCGGCTGCTATTGGAACCACGACAAGTATCGTTTAACGACGGACACCTCATGCAGACAGTGAAGGAATCAGACGCGTCGAGAATACCTCCGGCTTCTTTGACGCGTCGCGTACGCTGCGGTCAATGTTCATGGTCCGAAGAGGCATCAGACGATCCGCTGGTGGTTGCACATTTGCCGGGCATCCCCACCGTCGGAGGGGCAGATCACGGGCGAAGGTGGACCCCTGCCCCACGCGTCGGCTCAATATCGGCGTCGGCCGTCCAGTCCTCGTCGCGACTTGTCACCGTCATCGCTCGCTCTCCAGCCTCGCTCCCCAATCTCAGGAGCTCGCCGCCTCGGTATGGGCAGACTAGCAGGCTACAGGGCTAGTAACGACTCGAAGCATATCAATGTCGGTTCACCTTCTCGTCATGGACGTCGTCCCCGCATGCCAGCCACCGCTATTGGTACATAGCTAGCGGGCAACATGCTTGCGAGATGGGCCGTTGCCAAGGGTGTTCAAAGCTGGGGACAGGCTTTATAAAAGTCTGTTGTGACGTCTCCTTGATTTGCGGTTGCTGCGACGCGTCTTCTTCGTCGTCTCGTTTCTTCACACGGCTCCACGATCTTTGTCGTGACTGTACAGATCCTACACTCGTCGAATACCGCCAGGAAATATGAAGCAGAACACATTGCTGAGTTACAGCGCCTTTCTGGCTGTCGCGAACGCCAAATGCGACCCAACGGCCATCCAAGCATCTCTGCCGAGCGGTGCGAGCGTCAACTTTGCGCGTCCAGTTGCTGCGAATGCTACATTCGAAGTTCCGAAGAGCCAAACCGGATACCCGACGAGCCCAAGGAATCTCCCAAGTCTCTGCGCTGTGTCTGTGCAAGTTCAGTCGATTGGCAACACGAGTTATGGATTCGGCATGTTCTTGCCCGACGATTGGAATGGAAGGTTCCTCGCGGTCGGCAACGGTGGATTTGCTGGTGGGATCAACTACCTCGACATGGTAAGCATGGAATATCATGAGGGTGTTTTTTTCCAAATGCAACAGTTCTGATCATTTGTAGGCTCCCGGCACACGCTACGGGTTTGCAACAATGTCAACCGACACTGGCCACAACTCTACGTCACCTGACGGGTCTTGGGCGTATCAGCAGGCTGACAAGGTTGAAAACTGGGGTCATCTTGCTCTGCACGGCTCTACTGTGATCGGCAAGAGTATGGCTGCTGAGTACTACTCGCAGAACGTGTCATATAGTTACTATGCAGGATGCTCGACCGGCGGGCGTCAAGGATTGAAAGAGGCAGAATACTACCCAGAAGACTTTGATGGCATCGTAGCTGGCGCACCGGCTTGGTGGACAGCTCACATGCAGCCGTGGACAGTGAGGGTCTTCCTGTACAACCAGCCCACAACTGCGGACTACCACATCTCCGGACCGCTCTTCTCCGCCATTAACAAGGAGGTCATCAAGCAGTGTGATCCTCAGGACGGTCTCGTTGACAATCTCATTTCCGACCCACAAGGCTGCAACTTCCGCCCAGAAGCAATGCTGTGTGGTGCAAATGCACCCAAGAACAGCACAGACTGTCTTACCGGCCCTCAGATCGACACATTCAAGAAGCTGTACACTGACTACATTGGCGAGAACAACACCGTTCTTTTCCCAACCTACTTCCTCGGTGCGGAAGGTATTCCTGCTCTGTACACTGGAAACGCGCCCAATCCACTAGGCTCAGATTATCCCAAGTACTTCCTCAACTTTGGGGCAGATTGGGATTTCCGCGACTACAACGATGACATCATTACATTGAGCGATGCGATGAACCCCGGAAATGCCACCGTTGGATTCGATCTCTCGCGTTTCCAAAGCCGAGGCGGCAAAATCATGTCGTACCACGGCATGGCCGACTTTGCGATCCCAGCAGGCTCCACGCCATACTACTACAACCACGTCGCACGCGCTCTTGCCCCACAGGGCATCGACGTAGACTCATTCTTCAAGTTCTTCTTCATCCCAGGTATGGGCCACTGCTCTGGTTCTCTACCCGGTGTGGATTCTCCATGGTACTTTGCCGGCCCGAACCAGCCGTCTGCGTTGGCGAACGGCATTGCCAGTGTACCTGGATTCGAGGACAAGGAGCATGATGTGATCCTGGCCATGATGGCATGGGTAGAAAAGGACGAGGTTCCAGAGTATATTGTTGGTACGAAGTATGTGAACGAGACGAATCCCAAGGAGGTGACGAGGCAAAGGCCCTTGTGCATGTATCCCAAGCAGGCAAAGTACAAGGGCGAGGGAGATGCAAATGATGCGGCTAGCTGGGAGTGCAAGAGCTTGTATTAGATGTTGAAAAGCGGGCAATAGCTCAATATCAATCACCCTTATGTCAAACAGACTCTATTTGTCGTCCAGGTCTTGTGGTCTATCAAGCATCTAAGCTGTCCAACAAGTCTGGCACAACTTCCACCAAGTATTCTACAATAGCATCCGGCCCCCTCTCAACCTGCAATCCTTGAGGAATAGCATGCGTCCCAATGCCTGGTCGTTCCCGCTGTGCGATACCTCTTATTTTTGCAGCTTCCTCTGGACTCCACATTGACGCCGAGAAGAGTATCTCAACTTGATGTTGCTGTACCGTTAATGCAACCTCTTCTATGGCTGTAACATTGCATCAGTATCGACACAGGCCAAGGAAGTGGCCCAGATAGTACTCACTTGAGCAATTTGCAACATATTTAATCTCATAGCGATCTTGTAGCGCATCAATCATGCGACCAATAAGCAGCTTCGCTCTCTCTGGCGCAGTGTTGACTGTCACGAGGTGAAACGGACCTTTGCGTTGTGACGGCATGACATTCGTGAATTTCGAGTGTTGTTTCTTCGGGATGTGGGGCGCTGAAGAGTATGAAGTCCTGCTCAGAATATCGAAGCCATTGATGCCATCAGAGCATGTTTGAAGTAGTTTATCGGACAAATAATCATCCACATCACGATCCAGTGTCTCAGCAGTGATCTAGGGAGAAGTTCAGCGGTCAATGGCTCTGGAAGGCCTACCACAAACGGGTATTGATGTGATGCCGGAGCCGGAAGCAGGACCCTTGACGTTTGCCCCGCGCTGTGGGGTAGGTCTGAAGAACACGCCACCACCGTCCACCATTCTTGAGCCGCAAGTTCTGCAACGCGCTTTGCATTGCAGATTACACGGAAGAGACATCACCAATACTTGTTCACGTTCAGTACAATCCCTTGAGAAGTATCGCTGTTACTTCTGGGCTCCGAGAGTCATCGCAGGACGAAGAGCTTGGGAAAACGTTCATCCAGACTACGTTTGCGCTTCAATTGGACGAGCAACTTCAGGAAGGACATACATCGACATCGTTCAGAGCTTATTCTGGCTAAAACAGTGTCTATTACGACGGACTCAACGTACTCCTCTTGACAGAGTCCTTAAATTCTCGTACTCTGGACTTTTCGCACGGTCCAAGCTCAACATTACAACACACATCTCTACAACATGGCGCGACGAAACTCTTTCGATGAGGCTTCAGCAGGATTCCGATCTCATTTGCCAGATCTTACCAGCCCTCGCTTCACATCAGCAGCAAAGCAGAATATCTATGAATATGTGAAGAGCATGCAAGACAACCGTGCGCCGCCGTGGCTGCACGACTTGACCAAAGTATGGGAGAAGCTGCTCGAGGAGCCGTACAAGGGCGTAACGCACGACGGCGATGTGAAGAGCGGACTGTATCAGGCAAGAGATGAAGGTTTCAATATTGATGGCGTGGTGAAGAACGCCGAGCAATTGCTTGGGAGACTGAGCGACGAGCAAAAGAGCAAGTTGAGCTATAAGATGAATGCACGAGAGTGGCGTGCTTGGAGCAATCCTGAGTTCCTATTACGACCACTCGGTTTGAGACTGGAAGAGGGTAAGACAGACCTCCAAGAACTTATGGTCGACAAGCTGACACGCCACAGTCCCGGAAGAAATCGCACAGTCCATTCTGAGTGTCATCGAGGCGTCGCTCTCTCCAGAAGGATACCAGAAAGCGCTCGCTGCCATGCGTATCAACCATTTTCTGGGTGAAGTCGTCAAGCTTCCCAACATTCTCAACAAGTATTCCTACAACTTTTTGGTTTTTGGCACACCATCAACATCCGCGTCGCAACCCTGGGGCTGGCTCCTCTACGGCCACCATCTCGACATTGCTTGCTTCTTCAAGGGCCCGCAAGTCGTCTTATCACCCTCATTCACAGGCGCCGAGCCCAACATCATCGACCAAGGAGAATGGAAAGGGACAGAAATCTTGCACAAAGAGGGCAACTTCGGCCTCAAGCTGATGCAAAGTCTGAACGAAGAGCAGCAGCAGAAAGCACAAGTCTTCCAGAACCTCCGCGATCCCGGCATGAAACAAATCTACGGCAACTCAAACAACGACGAAAGCAAACGCGACGAGCTCATCACCGACACCTGGGGGCCCGATGACCAGCGCCACCGCTGCGGCGCGTTCCGCGACAACCGCATCGTGCCCTACGAAGGAGTCTCGGTATCCGACTTCGCCTCCGAACAGCAACAGCTCGTCCTAGACATCTGCCACGAATTTCTCCTCTACCACCCTCAAAAGTCTCGGGACTTGAAGCTCGAGCAGGTCAAGGCTCATTTCGACGATACGCACTTTTGCTGGATTGGAGGATTTGGCGATGACGACGCGTTTTACTTTAGGATCCAGAGTCCGGTCATTTTGGTCGAGCTGGATCATCATTCGGGGGTGTTTTTGACGAATACGGAGCCGGCGAAGTATCATACGCATACGATTGTGAGGTTTCCGAATGCGGGGGATTATGGGCAGGCGGTGAGGGAGGGAGGGGAGAAGTTGGAGTAGAGCTTTGGAGCGAAGGATGTGCACTTTTGTAGGTTTCAACACTAAACTATGTGTCTTCCTCCATTGCGTCTAGGAGAGAACGTCATGCTTTTGGCTTATGATACCTGGGTCCTTAACACTACTACGAAGTACAGTCATCGGATCTGACTCTATGAAGAACTGGCATGATTCGAAATACTTGAACCCAATTCCAACGGCCCAGGACAAAGAACTTGGTAGTCAGCTAGCAGTTTTCATCCACTAAGCCACCCAGAAGCAATTGAAAGCACTTCGTCTAAGGTATGTATATTTTGATCATCTATCTCTTTTCTCCATCCTAGAATGAAGATCCGCCTCTGTGTGCCCTTACGTCCTCGTGGCTCGCTCCGACGTCAATATTCGTTTCTACAGTCTTTGTGATTCCCAGGTCTCGCAATATGTGTTCTTCACTATCGTTCCTTGGAATCCCTCGCTGTTCAGATTTTTGGTCGTTGCCCGGCTCGTTTCTGCTAAACGAGTGAAGCTCAATCTGGCCATTTGAGCGCGAGCGATGCGCAGTGAAGATTTTTGACGCTCCCCCGCTCCCACCATAGCTGTTTCCGTATTTGTTGGACTGGATGTAAGACGAAGACATGAACGTCTTGTTGAATATTGGGCGAAGAGCGGGCGCAGAGGCAGAGATTATGGCTACGTTGACTTCGATTTGGGATAGTAAGAGGATCTATACTTGTTAGTCATGGATTTCAGTTTCTTGATATGAGAAATGCTCACGAAAATTGCGTCGTAGGCTACGTCTTTGGTCGTGGTATACACCCATAGAGCGTAAAGCCGTACGATGGAGGCAATGACAGCAATGCCGCCAACCATAAATACGCCCGTCAACGCCACTGCCGATATGATGAGTTTGCGTATGGGTCACGTACACTCCACAACTTACAGCGCTTCTTCCGATGCATATTCAGCTGCCCAAATGCTCGAAGAGGCATGATCAGGATCATCACGTCTGTCAAAATGTTGATAGACGCTGTTGAAAAATATGTAGCCGGAAGATTGTTGCATCCTTCTGGAAAGGTCGGCGCCCATGCCCGCGATGGGACGCCACGACATTCGAAAGCCTGGAGTTGTTAGCAGCTACCACGACAAAGTCCAAGGCGTAGCTTCACATTGACGAAGAACACAACTATGGTGTAAATTGTCACGAAGGCGGTGACGATGTAGACGGCATATCGAAATTTTCCTTGGGTGAAGATGCGGTGATAAAGCGCCAAGATGCTCGCCTTTACGAAGAACAGCGACCATGGATATATCATTTGATAGGCATACCAATGCTTCAAGGTCGGAATCAAGATTATCTCGAACGGTAGATCAGCGCC
Source organism: Phaeosphaeria sp. A1 3.1a (assembly GCA_003501895.1). Taxonomy (NCBI): domain Eukaryota; kingdom Fungi; phylum Ascomycota; class Dothideomycetes; order Pleosporales; family Phaeosphaeriaceae; genus Phaeosphaeria; species Phaeosphaeria sp. A1 3.1a. The sequence goes on from QVXC01000111.1 coordinate 56,950, forward strand.
GTGTTGTCTAACAGACTGTCAGCGATGTCTGTAAGACTTCTCACAAGTACTGTACCCTGTGCCCCAGCTGACGTGGAAACCGTTTTGTATTCCCATCCCAATGGCTACGACGAGAGCTGCAACCATAAAGTAGTCATCAAGTCCAACATGGTGAATATGCGAGATGCGGCAATACAACCTATCGTACAGTCAAAATGTCTGGTTGGACTTTATCACGGAGAGCTCCATACCTCAGCGAAACTGCGATCGTCGACATGAGAAGAAGGATGGCGGTTGTCACGAGGAACACAGGTTGACGAGACCCATTGGCCGAGGTAATAAATGCCATGATGAGCCGCTAGGGAAGAGTCAGGTAGCTAGAAGTCATGATGGAGATCACAGCGTTTTGTTCAAGGACTCCATGGTCTCAGATGTGCTCAGCGGAGTCACTGTGCTTGAACTACGCCCAGCCAAGGCTCAAGGTGCATGCTGTTGGTGAAGCTCAGACGAATGTACAATGCGCAAACGTTCTTGCTGGGAGACTGTTTCTCTTGCCTTTGGGTAATGCTATCGACCAGGAGTATGGGAAGGTTGCAGGGATCATCAAAGTCGATTGGACGGTGAAGCCGAAATCGCGCCCACATTCCGAGCTTTTGTAATGACTTGGCCTGAGATCGAGCAAATGAACGTGTTTCCAGGAGAAAAGCAACACTCGACATGAATGCTATGTGCTCAAACGGGTCAGGATCCGCGTAGGGAGACGGTCAAGACACGGGCCGCCTGCAGGGCGTATTTTTGGCGAGAACAACCTGCCAATGGGATGTCCTGCCTGTGCATTCTCCGACAGGTTGCATCCTTCGAGAAAGTGTTGGAAGGACATGATCGCTAACCGAGACCAAGCAACAAGATGACCCGTTCACTTGCATATTGCAGCATCTTTGCCCGGGTAGATGAAGCCGATTCAGCCGGGCAACAAGGTACAACCAGACTGTCGGTGAAGAGGCTGATGAGCGACTGCGTTCAGGTATTGTGATTCAGACAAACCATGTTCATCACACCCGACGCATGAAAAAAATGTGCTTCTGGGATCCCGTCAAAATATCGCTAGAAGTTCGTTCAAACCCTACTCCGAGATCATCGTGGAATATGCAGCTCGTGGTCACACTGCCAACGCCATTGCAAGCCACCTTTTCCCTTGACCATTCACCTGGATCTTCAAGGTCGTACGAGTTAGCTCATGAGCTCTGTCCCACAGTTGCCACCCACGCATTCGCACAATGCTCAAAAGTTCCAGGCGCGGACTTATCTACCCACATGGGAATGTTTGCTTAGGCCCACGAGTCAAGCGTGCGCTTGGAGTCGTTCTCCCATGTTGTTTCCAGTCGCTAGATAATCTCAGGATCTTTCGAATTAGCGGCTGACATGCATGCATACAATTTATAAGGCATCTAAAGGTAGGGTTTCATCTGTCTTCACAATTCGCGCGCCCCTCTTCGTAGAAAATTGTGATCGTCCATCGCCTTTGTCTCAGAAATATTCTCCGCGATGCATTCCTCGAGCCTTCTCTCGGGGCTTGCATTGGCACTGCTGTCATCTGCTGCAGCTCTACCAACAGTCACATCTTCGGCTAATTCATGCGCGGACCCGCCCAAGAGGTTCGAGTGGTGAGACACTGCCGAATGCGACATTGTTGTCTCAGAGCTTGACTAATACCAGACTTCTCCAGGAGACAACTGTCGGAACCAGAAAAAAAGGAGTATATCGATGCGGTGTTGTGTCTGACCAAGAAAGATGCAATCTCTGGTATTGCGAACACTACTCATCGATTCGATGATCACATAGCTGTTCATAACAGCCAGACTCCAGCCATTCACTTCGTCGTGCGTTCTTCATCTATACATACGCACTGAGCTTCAGTAACAATTTCAGGGGCATTTCTTGATATGGCATCGGTACTTCGTTGCTACCTACGAAAAGGCCCTGAGAGATGAGTGTGGATATACCGGTGGCCAGCCGTAAGCCTCTACTGCTAGCAGTGATCTGTACTGTTATAACATACAAGAGCTAACCATCTCGTAGCTACTGGGATTGGTCCCTCGACGCCGAGCCATCTGTTCCAGAGTCAATGATGGTCTATGAAACTGCCATCTTTGATCCTGCCACGGGCTTCGGAGGCAACGGCCCTTTCGTGCAAGCTACGCCCGAGCAGAATCCGCTCAACATCACTGGCAGCACTGGTGGCGGATGTGTTGAGGATGGGCCTTTCGTGCCCTCGCAGTTCATGCTCAACTTTCCTGACCCTGGATGTCTACGCCGCGATTTCATTCCTTGGATCATGAACACTTTCTCGGACCCTGCCCTGGTGCAGAAGGCTCTCGTGCAGCCAGACTACACAAGCTTCGCGTTCCAGCTCGAAGGCACACCGAGTTTTGAGGCTCGCAACATCCACGGCGGCGGACATTTTGGAGTTGGCGGTGTCCTAGGGAATATCGGCAACGCGGCAAATAGTCCCGGAGATCCGCTGTTCTACTTGCATCACGGCAATTTAGATCACATCTTCTGGCAGTGGCAGCAGAAGGATCTTGAGCCAAGGCTGCATCAGGTGGGCGGGCCAATCGAGCCATTCGACTACAGCGGGAAGAATGTCACGCTGGATATGACCATCAACATGGGGAAGTTGGCAGGTGATGCCACGCTTGAAGACCTCCTGAACACTGAGGGCGGCACGCTTTGCTACACCTATGCATCCTGAAAAATGACCGAGCGAGGTGATCATATCTTATATGTCGCTCAAGATAGGTGCATAAACCACATCAATCAATCCCTGTACTCAGTTCCCTCGTCCAAGATGATAAAGAACATGAAACATGGTCACAGGATTGTGTTGCGACTCTCAGTACCAAGTCAATCAATAGTCTTGGTTCCTCCAGTAGACGCAGCCACCCAACAGACAAAAGTGTGGTGCTCACCATTGAGAATGTAGCATCCGCATCTTTCGGAACGAGAAAGGCTTTCATATCGTTCTAAATTGCCTCACTAAGGGCTCGAGTACGAAGTCAGTACTTGTTCTCATTCTGGACGATATTTTGTAGTAGCGAGGAAAATACATACCGTTAATTGTGAGCTTGGTACGTACTTGAAGGTTCATGATGCTCATCAGGCACTCTCCTATCTAAATGAATGATGGTCAGTCCACCGTGCGAACCACAAGCCACCCACGTAGTACCTGAGACTTGATTACGAATAGTCATGTCCGAAGCGATTTCTGTGCTGCGGGGTACTTTTCGTTCCGTTATCGAGATCTAGCGGGGAATGTGCTGAAATGCGATGATGATGGGTGTGGTGTGAAGCTATCACAGAACATGTACATTGCCATCATTATATGCCAAAGCAAGTTCACATCGGTTGGATCTAAGCTTTTCCCCACCAATGTTAGGCAAAACAGTAGATGTTCTGAACCAAGTGAAGGGTAGGTTTGCTTAGGACTAGCCCATGAAGAATTGGCCGGAGCGCACGAGGACAAGAATGGTATGTATAGGACGGCAATGATTGTTAACGAAGCGTTCTGAGAGCGCAGAAAACGTTCTGAGTACGAAAGAGCCGATTCTTAGTCCTGCTCCCTTTTTGCGTCATCTGAAGTCTTACGGCTATTCCAGGAGTACTACAACTTGCTGTTGATATATTAAACTCTTCTCAATATACGCGTGAGCTTCATCAGGATGATCTATAGATCTCGTGATAGTATTCTTTGCCTTGCATGCAGACTTCACAGAAAGTTGGAATGCGTCAGCAGTGCGTCACTAAGTGTCAGCTCCTTCGTATGGAGCGTGATGTCCACATTTGGAGTATCAGGTAAGGGATGCTCTGAAGAAATTCGTGGCCTGCACCTTGCTGCGCCTTAATGTTATTCAATCAACTCTATGACATGTGTCCCTCGAGTCTAGGTCCGCGCCGACCGCTGGTACTCTCCACGCGAACAGGACTCGATTGACACTTTCTTTCCATCTCACACCCATCATCATCAAATTCCAGCACATGACCCGCCAGGATCTCGATAATGGAGCGGAAAATACCACGGAACACCGCATACACGCAGTTCGTGTTACTTCATGCTCAGGTTAAATTCCTGAGAAGTCGTCTTGTTGTAAAACCCTTCACCCAACTGTGACCCCTGAGCCCTCCGCTCGAACCAGCCCTTTTCCCGCAGAGCCAGAAGATCAAACCTAGCCACCTCTTCTCCCTTCACAAGAACCAACATGTGTGGGGAACTCGCACGTACTTCAGTACACTTGGTTGATCTCATGATGTCCGCATGCGTGGTCTTCCCACTTTCGATATCTTGCCACCTTGACTTAAGGAGCCACTTTCGCATGTCTTCGGCACGCAAGATGTAATCCGATCCGCTCGGGGATTGAGAACGTGTTATTTCGTCTGGCTTTGCGTTTGACACGAAGAAAATGCAAGCATTAGCATATCTGGGGGGAACATCTTGTCTGTGTTGAGCTTGGGGAAGTGCAGAACATCACATGGTGATGTACCTTGGAAGAACCACACTTCATATGCCCAGCCAAGCTCTTGGATCGGATTCTCGAGGGACCAGCGATGCTCAATACTTTGGCATAGGAAATAGTTCTCGACATGATGGCCAAACGCATGAGTCACCTCATGCATAAGTGTACTAAGCATAGAGAAGAGAGCATTCATCTTGCCCCGGCTGGTGTCATGTTGCACGTCTTTCTCGAAGTACTCCAAGAACGATGATCGGAAGCTGATGGAGTTGCGACATTCGAGTATATGTCGGTCGATAGTCTGCCCATGCTCATCCTTCAGTCGTACTACACGTAGCCCGTTCAAGCCTGCCCAGGTAATATAATCGTCTAACCTCTCATGACGAAGACTGAGACGCGCCGTTGAGGCTATCACTGTGTTGCTTTTGAACCTGGCTTCCTGGTGAGAGAAGTTCAAGGGAAATGAAAGCCCGGTACGGGAGACCATGAAACGAAAGACTGCTTGGACGTAGTCATATCCAACTTGAGAGCCTTCCCACAAGCCCTTCGCCATGTAAGCAATGCCGTTTTCGTCCTCGGCGATGTCACTGTTTGCAATGTGATCAAACACATGGCACATGGACTGCTGTGTGATGAGCAGTGATGCCAAACGAGGTGTCGGTAACATCGCAGTGTAAGCGGCATGGGAGACGCGTTCCCAATCCGGCTTGGGATCCTCTGCAATCTGCTTCCAGAAGTTCTCTCTCCGAAATAACGGATGTACTTCGTTGTCGAGGTCGCCGAAAGGATCGATCTCTGGAAGAGTGCCTATAGCGTCGTCAAGGAACTTTTCGTAAGCCTGCTGGGCTGTCGTTCCCCCGTGGGGAGTGCTGGTTGAGGCCATATTCGATGATGGGTGTAGCTTATGGGGAATAGTAGTGTCCGGATCTTGAGAGGACTCGACTGCAGCCTGAGGAGCGCTTCCTGCGGCCTGCGGAGTGCCGGTCCAGGCCATGATTATCGTTGAGTTGTGTTCCTGGCGTGGAAGTTCTGCCTGGAACAAGTGGGAATCTGTTGTAGAGACTGCTTGAGTGGTCAGGGTAAGTGATATAGAAGGAAGTAATCAAGTCTAATAGTAGCAGCGGACCTCTCAGGCAGCCATCCCATTCACTGTGGCGCTCGACATTGTAATCACGACTCACGAGCGGTTTCATTATAAAACCCCAACTTTCCCTGCAGACCCCATTCGAGTCTCGTCACCACAGCCCCACATTTCATTGGTCAATATAGCCTAGAGATAGGAAGGGGTTTGTACGGAATCAAGTACATGACACTTCGAGAACGGGCGTGGACTTCACCATAACGTCAAGCCGTCCACTTCAACAACAAATCATCCACAATTCTATCCTCCTCCCTCTTAGACATCTTACCCTTATCAACGACCCTATGCGGCACAATGTGCTCCTTTTCCTTGTTCTTCCCAAGATTCGGCTTCCCCAGCCCCGGTCCCGCCATGCCAGCCATCCACTTCAACACACTCATATCATTTTGTTTCCCGTCAATCGAATGCCTCAAATACCCATGATTGAGCGGAGGAACATATATCTGCGGAGGAGGTGGTGGAGGCATCCCAATGCCCGGCGGAGGAGGCGGTGGCGGAGCAGGTGCATGAAATCCTTGCATGGCTCCCACCGTGGCAGGTCTCCCTATCGGAAGGTCATTAGGTCGAAATTGTGCTGCGTCGGGCGGTGGAGGTGGAGGAGGTTGGGGTCGAGGTCGAGGGGGCTCGGGCATGGGCCACATGTGCATGACGATGTCCCAGCCCGGCTGCACGAGAAGAGACCAAGTTTGGGGGAGCACAATTTTGCCGTCGGAGTCGACGAGGTCGTAGTGGCCTTCTTGGACGTGGGGTCCGATGATGTCGACGTGGAGGAAAGCTTGTTTGACGAGTTCTTCCATGCCCTGTGAATTTGGTCAGCAACAGCTCTCAGTAATTAGTTTGGTAGCTCACCTTCCAAGTCTTCACGAGCTGGAATGGGAAAACAAACTTTCGGCCAACGGCGTCTTTGAAGTATAAGGGTTCCTCTTCTGCAGGTGGTTCAGGCGGTGCGGGTGAGTCGTTGCCCACTTTCGCTTTACCCTTCAGGTCCCCCATGCCCATATTCCAATTCTGTTTATCGAACCGTGATTCGGTGTATTCGTTTATTTTCTCTGTGGATGAAGTAACCCACATCAATGTAACAACTTCCAGCTCACCAAATACAGTAGCTATGCTCTCTTTGTGCCACACGTCAATATACAGAAGCCTGGAGTTCGACCGTCGAGTTTGATCGAGAACAGCACATCGCTGAAAAGTATTCAACTCGTTCAGGATAGTTGATGGACTGCTTCTTTGTGCCTCTTGCTTCTGTAGCAGGGCACGAATCTCGAGTTCCGTGATACTCAAATCCATGACGCCGAGGGACGATCCGTGCCCTGTGGTCAAGCCGGGAAGTATACTGAAAATCCACGCCTGAAGATGTTCTTCCCTAGTGGCTTTGCTACTGATAGAGCTTGCCTTTTTCTCTTTGACTTCTTTCGGCACTCTCTGGCTTGAATTGATCGATTCCGGTGGTCCTCGTGTCTTGAAAGGTCCTGGTCGGTCGAGTACGTTTTTATGTTTGGAATCTAAGTCCGAAGCTTGCTCGAAGCCCTGCACGCGTGTTGGTGTTTGCTCAGCCGGACTCATGTAAGGTAATTGGTCGCGAAGTGGGTCATCTTTGGCCGATGTTTGAACAGCTGCGTCGATGAAGTGAGGTTCGTGCTCGCCTTTCAGATCTTTTGTGTCTTGTTTAGTGGTTTCGTGCAAGTCGACAACATGCAAATCCTCGTCATTGCTCCGAGTTTTGGTGCCTTGAGCGACTTCAGGATCAGCTGTCGTCCGTTTGTCATTGCTGATCTTGGCTGGGTCTTCCTTTTCATTCGATTGTACATTACGAGTCTGGACAGTTCCAGGGTCATCATCGACAGGCACTTCTTCTTTCAGGCCGCCTGAACGAGATTTTCGTAACTCCGCCTGATGTGGTGGAGTGGACTCTACAGCCGAAGGTCCTGCAACAGCTGGGTGGTTCTCATCGTCAGGCTTTTCACTCAATGTGACACTTCTCCTCGCGGTATTGGCAGTTGGAATGGCCCTACTTGCCTGTACCCTGTCATCGTCGGTGCCGTTCTCAGATTCCTCCTTACGCCCACCTCTTCTCAGCCCAAGCTTTTGCATCAGTCTTTTGATTAAATTCTCCTTCTCTTCTTCTGACTCTTCGTCCGACTCATCCATCTCAACCGTCTTCATCCTCTGTAACTTCACAATAGTCGCTTTCAAATTTTCCTGCTCGTCCACATCGACGACTTGAATGCGGCCTCTTCGCTGAGCCATGGCAAGATTGGCCACCGCTACCATCAAGAGAAGATTGGTTTTGGAATCTCGAAGGTCATTGCGTAGTTCCTGGACTGCTGCTTGCAAGAATGGCCACTTCGCTTTCTCGGAGCGCGAAAGCGCAATACTCACAGTCGGCCGCGGCGTGAGATGTTTGATCTGTTTCGTTGCTCGCTCGAGGAACTTCTTGATCTGACTGAAGATCGAGCGGCAGTGATGGAGAGCTGAGTGGATATCTGAAAGTGCTGTGGGATTGAAGATGGAAGTATTGTGAGCACTGATAAAACCCGGCTGGGGGGCTATGAGATCTCGCAATTGGTTTCTGCAATATGATCAGCATGGGCACGTCGTATAGAAGCGCGACTAAAAACAACCTTGGCTACCATGGGTCTCTTTTCAAAAGAAAATCACTTACAGGATACCGCAAGTGCTACTGATATCATTCGCAATACTACTAACCCTCTCACTCGCCGTGCTGACTGTCTCTGCAAGTGCAAAAAGCGATATTGACACCTGCACGCCTGCTGCCGTGATCCCAACTATAGATGCTGTGATACTCAACGGGTCTGCCATTATCAAGCTTCAGGTCAATGCGAATCAACCCCACACCGCAAAAAGCGACAAATTATGACATGATGTGGAGGCACTCAGCCGCGTTAAAGTTGCCTAATGAGAGCGCTCGATACTGGAGAAGAATGGAGAAACATTTTGCTTGCGAGGCTGAAGTTGGGGGGCGGGGTGCCAAGAGTGCTTCTGGCTTCTTGCACGGGGATAGCATACGAAGTACGAACGGATCAATTGAATGTGGCGCCAATAGCAGGTCTCGAGCCGGGTACATGATATGGTTTGATTGGACTGTTAACCGCAGGGGTGGTCATTGACTCTATGCACGTACAAGGTATTTAAGCGAGATCGCAGAGTCCAGATCGTATGAACATGAATCGAAATGGTAAGGCACATGTAAACAAACATTGTATGCTGAGATTTATTGATTCAAGAAAACACACATGGAAGAATGTGCAAAGAATCGTAAAGCTTCTACCACCACCATATCCATCTCCTTGTACTCCTTACGCCACTCCGTCTATCCTTTCTTGCATCCGGCGTGCCTGTAACTAGCGTGAAATCTGGTAGTGTCGTGCTCGAAGGTTTAGTGAGAAACGGAGACTTCGCGGGCGCACTTGTAGCAGCAGATCCACCAAGCGAGCTTACGTTGCGCTTACAGTGCGGACGTCCAGGATAACCTGTGTTGTTAGCTATTGATCAGTGCTTGTGACATGCCTTTGGCGGTAAAGTACCTGAAGGCTTGGCTGCTGGACTTGAGACTGGACTCAAGGGTGCGGGTGAGTTTGACACGATAGGGGTAGCGGGACTTGTTGCTACAGGGACAGCAGAGCTTGCTTGCGGCATAGAAGATGAAACAGGGCTTACTACACTCGAGACCGAAGGCACTGCAACTGGCGAAGTAGTAGATGGTGATACTGTTCCAGCGTTGCTGCCGTATGGAAGGCCAGTGTAGGTTGGTGGCGGGCTACAGCTGCCATCGGGACCCGCTGGATTGGCAGTAACAGGCACATACTGTCCATTCCAGGCGATATCGGCAACGGTAACACACCAGGGAACCTCGCTGGGGGCCAGGTTGGGCTCGGGGGCTTGAGATTTCTTCGGACAAGCCGGGGCTGAAGAATTGGTGAAAACCCCGAAAGAGGATCTCTTCAAGGTTGGTGCAGCTCCTGAAGGCCACACAGTCACTGCTATCGTAGTTGTGATACGTACCGTGCTTGTACTGATATCGGTGGATGGAATTGCAGATATTAAGTTGCCAACCGAGGGTGACGATACTGCAGGGGATGCACTTGTGTTTGGACTGTTTGGTAGAGGAGTGGGTGCGTGAATAGGTGAGCTGGCTGCAGTCGTCGATCCGCTAGGTGGAGAGAGTCCGGGGCAGGTCAGATCGATTCTTGGCTTGTGTGTATCGGGGTTGAGCATGCCCCAATCGGGTTGGCCTTCCCCGGAGTCCATGATGAGCTCAAACCAAAACGTATTGTACTTGCCGATGATTTCGCATCCCACGTTCGTCCAGAATTCCTGCAAGCTGTCCTTGCCAGTCGATGCATCCCCGCGTTGTGGGCCATCGTATGGCCACCCCATTTCTGCGATCCAGACTGGTGTGATCCCAGCGCGTTGTTTGACGTCATCCAAGCTACCTAAGAAGCTTTCCTTGCTCTTCGCGACAGGCTCGTTATTCCAATAAGGATATGCTGTCATGCCGTAAAAGTCCGCACCCTCCACAACAGCATGCTTCGCCGTGTCTACGTGGCCAATCGGTTTGTTTTTCATGTATTGTGCAAAACCTTCGGTCTTCATCGCCTCTTTGACTGTCGCAATCGCAGATGATATATCTTTCGCGGAGACGCCAGACTCCGTGGTATCCTCAAAGCGAAAAACGTCCTCGCTGCCCACGGAAAGCCCGATGACCAAGTCAGACAATGCCTGGCCGTGCTTCTTGAATCCTTTTGCGAGCGCAGACAATTCCTGGTCAATGCAGGCCTTCATGGACTCGCCTTTATTACCAGGAGTCACCCAGAAGCCGAGAAGCAGGCTTGTATTAGTCTTAACTGCGGCTTCGAATGCTTCAGTTGGGTTGTCGGTCGTGTCCTGCTGTTTACAAGTGAACAAACGAGCACTGTTAAATTGCGTGCCTGTGGTAAGGTCACTGGCAAGTTTGAAGCCCTTGCGGAAGTCGTTCTCTGTCTTAGCCTTCGCTACCTCGCCCCAGAAGGCACCATAGTTGAAGCCTGTGTAGACTCCGCTCACAGTGGGTGTAAGAAGTAGAGCAGCAGAAAGTAGTGTTAGTATTCGGGTCATTGTTGTTAAAGTTTGTCAACATATCTGTATAGAAATGTATACAAATGACGAGTGAGCAATATGTACGAAACAATCTTTCTTATGTGTGTGCTTTCAGTATGTGACTCTTGACAAACACATTGTGAAGTGGACGTGGCGTGAGGGTGATAAAGTAGCATTCAAGGAACGCGCCACGAATAAGCATATCTTCTTTATTGCTGAGGTCAAAGAAAGTTTGGCCTACAATATGTTGTGGCCCAGCACCTTCACATACTGACGATGACAAGACACAGTTCGTTGTGATATCATGCAAGGTCTGCATGTACTGAGGGCGATGTGACGCAATTTCCTTCAATAATGTTAGATCAAAGACCTCGGGCGACCCACAATATCCAGCCGAGCGAATCACTGCGGTGACCAAGCCCCGGGTACGAAGTGGGAGACTCGCAGTCTGCGCTATGGACTGCATTGTCAGTCGTAGAAGCCTAGCAAGTATCACACACCTTTGAGTCGCAACGTTGCCGACAGTGGGCAGTATGTATTCTCCTCGCTACTACCTGATTTACTCATCCTATCTTGAAATAAATACAGACTTCGTATCTGGACCTTAGGATGTGTCGTTGTATTGTACTGTGGTACGTGAAGTTCGCTAGGCAGTTGAGGTTTACGAGGTCATTAATCAATCTCCGAGCCAATCATACAGCTGAATTAGATGATACTGACAATTTTGTTTACTACGATTGGTCAGTCAAGCATGCAGGCTCAGTTAGACTAGAAGCTAGTGAGAAAATCAGCCAATCACTGTACTAGCACTCTCTATCTTCGCTATCTTCATTGGTTGAGGAGGGGCGAATTAAAAGCTCTGGGAAGCAGGGGTAAATCAGTGCGCTCGGATTTCACACCGGCCGGTGTCGCATTTGCGGACCGGAGACCGGCCTTATTTTGCGGGAGCTTCATAAATGCGCCCGCGACGCTGTGCGAAAGTGTGCAGTCCGCCACAATGTCTCTCGCACGTTTTGGAGGTGCGCTTTCGCGTGTGAGGTGTGCCCCGCGGTCGCAATGGCACGCTGCGTAAGAATCATAGCACCTTTACATACAGCTCCGTGATAGCTAACAACTAATAGACGAGCCCTCTCGAGCTCCGCCCTCCGCCCTGCCAAAGCCGACAATGAGCTGAACTCGGTCAGCAAGTACATCACACAGCCCAAGTCGCAGGGCGCCTCACAGGCTATGCTTTATGCGACGGGCATGAGCGAGGATGATATGAACAAGGCTCAGGTCGGCATCTCGTCTGTCTGGTACTCGGGCAATCCATGCAACATGCACCTGATGGACCTGAACAACAAAGTCAAAGAAGGTGTGGAGAGAGCTGGTCTCTTGGGTATGCAGTTCAACACCATTGGTGTTAGTGACGGCATCTCCATGGGCACCAAGGGAATGCGCTACTCGCTGCAGTCGCGTGAGATCATCGCAGACTCCATTGAGACTGTCATGGGCGGTCAATGGTACGATGCGAACATCTCCATCCCGGGATGCGACAAGAACATGCCTGGTGTCATCATGGCCATGGGCCGTGTGAATCGCCCCTCGCTAATGGTCTATGGTGGAACCATCCAACCCGGATGCGCGAAGACGCTCAACAACGAAACCATCGATATCGTGTCCGCCTTCCAGGCATATGGTCAATTTATTACTGGTGAAATCACCGAGGACCAACGCTTCGATGTCATCAGGCATGCATGCAACGGTCAAGGTGCTTGTGGAGGCATGTACACTGCAAACACAATGGCTACTGCGATCGAGACAATGGGTATGTCGCTACCAGGGTCATCTTCGAACCCGGCCAACTCGAAGGCTAAGATGCTGGAGTGCTTGGCTGCAGGAGGTGCTATCAAGAACCTCCTTAAGGAAGACCTCCGACCAAGCGACATCATCACTCGACAAGCTCTCGAGAATGCCATGGTTGTCATCAGCATTACCGGTGGCTCGACCAACGCAGTGCTGCACTTGATCGCCATTGCTGACTCTGTTGGCCTCAAACTGACCATTGACGACTTCCAGAGCGTCAGCGATCGCATCCCCTTGCTTGCGGATTTGAAGCCCTCTGGCAAGTACGTCATGGCCGATGTCCATGAGATTGGTGGTACTCCTTCGCTTCTCAAATTCCTCCTCAAGGAAGGTCTGCTCGATGGTAGCCAAATGACTGTCACCGGGAAGACCTTGAAGGATAACTTGGAAAACGTCAAGGACTTCCCCTCGGAGCAGAAAATTATTCGACCACTCAGCGAGCCCCTCAAGACCACCGGTCATCTACAAATCTTGCGCGGCAGTTTAGCACCCGGCGGCTGTGTTGGCAAGATTACTGGCAAAGAGGGCACGATCTTTACAGGCAAGGCCAAGTGCTATGATGCGGAAGATGACTTCATCTCTGCTCTCGAGCGTGGCGAGATCAAGAAGGGCGAGAAGACAGTTGTAGTCATCCGTTATGAGGGCCCCAAGGGCGGACCCGGTATGCCCGAGATGTTGAAGCCCAGCTCCGCCATCATGGGAGCTGGTCTTGGCAAGGACGTTGCTCTCATCACTGATGGTCGCTTCAGTGGTGGCAGCCACGGATTCTTGATTGGCCACATCGTACCCGAAGCACAGGAAGGTGGACCCATCGGTCTTGTACAGGATGGCGACGAGATCACAATTGACTCGGAGTCGAACGAGCTGAACATTGGTGTAAGCGAGCAGGAATTGGCTGAGCGAAGAAAGAGCTGGAAGGCGCCCGCCTTGAAGTACCAGAAGGGTACACTATTCAAGTATGCGCGATTTGTCAAGAACGCCAGCGAGGGTTGCGTGACAGACGCAGAGTAGAGTCTCCTACTGCTCGGCGTGAATGTTTCGATCTTGTACGCATAATTCCATATCTTACGTCTAAAAGTCACAACTCGGAGTTTGGCGATCGAGCACCAGACTTCAACGGCACGTTTCTACGACTCAATGAAAACACTGTTCGAATGCAAGCGGCATGCCTGAGGTCAATAGTTCACGCTCATTGTTATGCTGCAAGATCAGTATGACGGTACTATGTGCAACGTGATCGTAACGAAAGCTCGACCATTGTAGTTCAAAACATTGTACGTTCATCACACCATCCAAGTCTGTTCACCGTGTAGAAAACTTTCGATATGTACTTATCCTACATCAAACTTTCCAGTGCTCAAGTCATTCTTCCTCGACTAAACTAGATCGCACAGCATGAGCCACACGAATTCCCAAAAATCCAAGGCATCTCTCAACTACGACACTGCTTTCAGCAAAGGTCGTCAGCTCATCGAGCTCATGCGATCACAGCCAGAACCCCATGACGGCTCCTCAGCAACTCCGAACTTCACTGTAGCCGATCTTGACAAGTGGGGCTATGTATCGCGACAGTACGGCGCCGATGAAGTCCTCGACGAGCATGCTGATTTCCTCACCAGTCTCAAGACCGACACATACGTACGGCAAGATCCTTACGACGGCAGTGGCGGCGACAACATCGACATGACCACCAAGGACGAGCTTGAAGTCACCATCGACTCTGTGCTCTATCCCGCCACCGAAGGCTATTTCTGCTCAATCATGAACTGGAAAGCTGGCCTCTTGATCGCCGTCAACAACTCCTCCCCCGAGTCGCGAATAAAGAGCAAGAAAGGTAAGGCCAGCGCTGCGAATCCTCCTCCTTCCACCGCTCTGATGCCACTGCGCCACTGGTCCGACATTGCATACTTGCAATGGTCCCAACTCCCCTCAATGGGCCTAGACCCCTCTCCTCTCCGCTACATTCTCCGCGCTAACGTGCAGAACCCAGACTCTGTCGCCATCATGTCTCGTATCCTCGGCTTCAATGCTGGAGCTCAGTGCAACGACCTGTATCCACGACGACCTCGCTGGCCAGGTATATCGTATAAGATCAGTACATGGGACGCTCATGCGCTTCTGGGAACCCCAAATGGGGTGGGCGTTGGGTATCTGGTGGCGCAGCATGGAAAGGAGCTGGGGGCAGAGTGTGTGGAAAAGGTGTCGATTTTCTTTTCCAATGATATGTATTGGGAGAAGCCGAATATTTTGTTTTGGCTTGGGGGTGTTGAGGAGAAGGAGGAGAGCGAGAAGGAGAAGGCGAAGGCTGTCACAAAAGTACATACTTGATGCACTGTCAACCTCAGAACCGAATGATATGCTTACAATTGTAGGCTGTAAAACCAGAACTTGCCACACGTTGATATGATAGGGCGGAAGCATGGTGAAGATATAGAAGAATCAGGTCGTTATTTAGAGCACTGTGTGACTCTCGGTTGAATGTCGTTCATGCGTCCGAGCTCCAGCGACCTCAATGCTGCAGTGAGCATTTGACAGCCGTGATGAGAGATGAAGCATTGTGAAAGCACATAGGAACTGCCGTTTGATCGGTGCCTTGTGTAACCCTGCGTCAAGATTGAATGCTACGTTTGCGTTTGAGCTCCAGTGAACCCCAACGCCGCAGTGAACACTAGCAAGCCTTGACGTGATCCTTCGATGTTATCTCAAGTACTGGCCCACCCTCGGTCAAGTCTACTCCATCTCTCTCATCACTACTCAAGTGTGCTACGCCTCTCAACCACCACCATGGCGCACCTTCCGGCGGAGCTTCTCCTGAAGGTCGCCGACTTCCTTCAGCATGATCGAGAGTATCACAAGACACTTAGCAGACTCTGTCGAGTGTCGAAATACTTCCTTCAGACTTTTCAACAGCTCTTGTACACTGCTCCAGAAGCACACTGGCTCAACCATGGTGACCTATGGCATTTCACCGACCATCTTCTCTATGCACTTATCAACCCACCCGAGAATCTGGCTCGCCCCGATCTAGGCCCAATGATCCGCCGACTAAGCCTCCACATTCCGACCAACGGACAGGCTCCTCGTCCCTGGCACGTGGATCGTAGCTATCATAACTTCGCCGAGAATCAGCCAGAAGGCTGGGCGAGGATTCAGAAATGGGGGCTGGTTGAATGGAGTGGGATGATATTGAAGCTGATGTCTAAGCTCGAAGTCCTGGAGATCAGCAGCGATGTAATGGCGAGATACGACCTGCTAGACTTTCTCTGGAAATTCACCAGTGCCGAGATGGACGGGTCGAATGTCTTCAAGACGCTCCATACGCTCAAACTCTGCGATGTACGGCCAACTGCATCTTTTCTCGCGCTACCCAACTTGCAGACCCTCGAGCTCGACGGCCAGTTCTGCATGCCAGACCTGTCCATGATGCCAGATCTCGAGGTCAAAAACCTGACCATGTACTTCATGCTCGAAATGTTCTGGGGCATCTCGAACACACCAGCTCAGCTGCTTGCAGAACGCTTCATCAAGCTCTTCGAGAAGTGCACCAAGCTCAAGAACCTCCAACTCTTCTTCGTTGAGAACAGCCGGACCAGCGGCATGCTCCACGCGCCTCTGAACCCGGGCTGGAGCCACCTCTGTCACAAGATCATCGCGGTCGCCGCAACCTTGGGGACACTCGACCTCACACACACTCCGCGCGCTATACCCTTGTCCCGGTCATGGCTCTCGACACTGGTCGCGATCGATTCATTAGCGCACTTCAAGAAGCTCAAGTCTCTCACAGTTTTCAACACGGCGATCTACTTTCCCCCCGTTATGACACCAGAGTCGTACATTGCCGGGTTCCCGAAGAGTCTCGAAGTACTCCACGTCCATTGGGTCAAATTCAAAGAGGACTTTCTCGATGATTTCTGCGCTGTGATCTACGCGTACAGATATCATCTCTCGAATCTCAAGGTCGTCTGGGTCTATGAACAGGCTCTGGATCAAATCGATCCCAAGATGCGCCTGGTGGCTATACTGGACATGAAGAATGGACTGAGGCACTGTGAAAAGCGGGACGACTATGCCTCTTCAGAGAAGCTTCGAAAACTTGGGCTCCGACTGAGTGAGGCTTAGCGAGGATTGAGACACGCCTGCAAGACGCCATGAATACTTTGAGCTGGAACGTCTGGGTTGTTATCGTCTGTTCTCTTCAGGATGGATTGGAAGATTGGTGAATACCTGTTCTAGTTGACGAATGGCAGGAGCATGGTTTCATGGGTGGCTTGTGCAAGCTCGAATGGACTATCCGCACGCAATGGAGTCTAGGCTGGTTGTCATTACTGTAGGGAGTGGAACAGAGTTGCGAGGAGTACTCTAAAGGCATTATATGGAGTCCGAGCAGCAAAATCATCACAATCGATTTCAGATCCTTCCATTCTTAGTTCCAATGATAGCACAAATGCAAATGCGAATTCAGGGTCCGCAGCGATTCATCTCTAGGATTATCTAACATGGAGTAAGAAGCACTATGGGCTTATATTAAGATTTGTGCCCCGACAAGCGTACCGCCATCAAGTGCTCCCTGTGTTCTGCATTTATCGCATCCGCTGAAGTTGATGAGTGTAATGACTGTGCGTCGAATTGGGCTCGAGAATATGTTTTGAGGCGCAACGCAATACCAACTCGGGTTCCAGGATGAATACACGACCGCAAAGACATTTCAATTGGTTGTGTAATGAAGTTGCGACTTTCCGAACAGTACTGTCATTCTCGTAAGCTTGGAACGACATGCCGGAGCCCAAAGAACCTTTTCATGCTCATGTAGTGATATATCATCGCATCAGGACTCGAGTGCTTTCCAGACACTAGAGGACGCAAGGACAGCAAAGCGTGAAAGGGAACGAAAGCCAATTAGTCCACAAGGAGACAAAAGGACGCCTGTCCACAATAGTTCAGCATGGAATCCGAGAGAATGCCACTTAATCTCGAGGTCATGCTCATCCGGTCTGTGATGTTAGCAGAGATGTTCGACAGTCCCTGAATGTATGTTCACATATTTATCGAGACCACTCTCCACCCCAGCAACAATGCATTCACAGCCACAATTGATGATTCCATGCTCATCTCAATGAAAGCCACAAAGTTTAGGTTTGCGGATCGTGGCTTACACTAGATCTTCACTAGCCGCGTGTCATCCCCTAGTCAACGTCGATCATGAATTCCAAATGTGGACGACGGCCTCCTCGCCGATTCGAATTTGTCTCGTCTTCAATACAGTCGCCGAAATGATGGCGACTCAGTCAGCTATGCCCTCACAACATGTGCGCATTCCCGATGGAGAGTTAGAGAAGCACGGCGTAGCAGAGTAAAAAGCTATTTGTGTGATCAGTTCTATCTTGCTACGGAAGATGTGCACCACAACGTCATCAGAAGTGCTTGAGGTTTCAGCTTATATATGATTGTTGATCTACCTACAAAGAATGCCGATTATTCAAAACGGCCCCGACATGACGGGGAGGGCATGGTGTGAATATGCGCTTGTTTTTGTCTATTTGATGCATCCCATACAAGAAGGAAAGGTATAGAACGAAGAAGCACTGACGCGGGCAGAAGTAAAAGAAAAGCGCCGTGTCGAGGGGAAGAAGAAAAGCGAATGCAGTAAGAGGATATCTGAGCGAAGGAACGAGAAGTGAAGGTGAAAGTAATGGGGTGATTGGGTCGCAGAACTGATTTGAGGGAGGTATCCGCATCGGAACAGCCAAAGCTCTACTCGGTCTTGTAGACTTTGATTAGCAGCGGCTTTCAGATGATGCTCTTTAATAGCGATCACCTCGACGGAAGGCTTGTCGTGTTGTCGTCCACGACCTCGTCTTCAGGCCGCATCGTCAAACCACCTTCCACCTGAATACCGTCCTGGACCCATTTCGTCTTCGCAATGTCATCCAGACTCTTACGGCCACGGCTGGCTTTCTTCAAAAGACCCTCAACACATTCGCGTGCACCAGCCCAGTCTTGGCCCTTGGCATCGTCCCAATCGCCATCATCGTCGCCAAACTTGACCCAGACCCAATCGCATCGGGCTATGCGATGCACGGCTCTGCCGCGCGCGGGTTTGCCCGGTGGCGGGTCAAATGGCAGACGCCCCTCCATGAGGGCGTACAACAGGACACCAAGTGCCCATGCATCGGTTGCACGGCCGTCGTAGGGTTGGCCAAGGAGAATCTCGGGAGCGGCATAGTCTTCACTTCCACATCTCGTAGTAAGCAGAGGTGACTCGGGTGGTGCCGGTATACGGCGAGAAAGACCCAGATCAGTAAGTGTCGCTATGGCGTGCGGGTGTTTCTGCGGTTCTTTGAGAAGAGGTACAGTGGAGATTGGCATGTTAAGCAAGACGTCTGTGCTGCATTAGTACACTGTTACGTGAGGTGCACATACCAATCTGGGCGTCGCGATAAGGAGTGGAGAGTAGTACTTTCTAGCTTGATGTCGCGGTGCACAATGAGCTGGTTATGCAGGTAGCGCACGGCGCCGACCATTTCGGCAAAGATGCGTTGCACGATGCCAACAGTCAACTTGTCTCGGTGGTCGCTCGCTACATCAAAGAGGTCGCCACCCGGACAGTAGGTCAAGACAATTAGTGCCTGGGCATCATTGTGATCGAAAGCTTGAAGATGGACCAAAGAAGGATGTGTGACAGATCGGAGCATCTCGACTTCACGTTTGAGACTGAGTTCTACGCGCTCCTCGTCGGCGCCGCCGGCAGGACCGTGCTCGACGACTTTGACGGCAACGAGTTTGCGGGGGTCAAGGGCGGCTTCATCTAGAGGGTCCTTTGCCTTTGTTTTCTCACATGTGGCCAAGTAGACTTTGCTAAAGGTGCCCTGGCCGAGCTGTCGGACCGGCCGCCAAAGCTTCTTGGTCCGGTCAGGGCCTTGTCGCACTACAATATACTTTGTCTTGTCGTCGTCAGTAAGGTCCTCTTCCTCGGTGTCTGTGACGCTTCTGTTACTGGCATTGCTTGCGGGTGGCGTCGGCAGACTGGCTGGGGCGCGTTCTGAGACGAGCCCGCGCTGTGCGGCAAGGTAGACCTCGCGGTGCAGGTGCTGTTGCACGCCTGATTCGCCTTCGATGGCAGCATTGCCAATGGTGACATGCCGAGGTCGTGTGTTGTGGAGGGCATCCGGGGTATAGTCGCTGATGCTCCGGTTCCGTTCGCGGGCTGCTTCGTTCTTCTGGTGCGTGTGACTTGCCGCAGCGGCTTCAATGGCGGCCTCCTTCAATCTCTGATAGCCTTTCTTTTTGAGTGACCCAGATGGTGACAGCGTGCCTCTGGTGGGCGAGAAGAGATTGTCGCCCAAGGACGAGCCTGAGGCGCCCCGTGATCGAGGACGCGGGACGGCTCTTTGCCATGGCCCTGGCGAGTCGCTCATCACCAGCGGCGAGGGCAGCGGAGTGATGTCGCCGAGCGCGTTCAGCGCCGGGGAGGACAGCAGCGAGGAGGGCGACAGAGAGCCAACACTGTGGGCAGAGTAGGCGGTGCGCAAGTAGCTCTGGTCCTGGATTGCTATCGGCGCAGTGGCAGACTGCCGGCGCGACTCGCTGGTAGTGCCCTCCAGATTGGAGGCTGGGGCGGTGGGTGCGGGCTGGTACTTGGAGAAGTCTGTCTGGAGGGTCAGGCCGGTCGAGGGGGCGCGGATGTGGTAGTGAAAGTGCGAATTACCAGACTCGCCGTGGAACGAGGGTAATAGAGAATTCGCTGCAGACGACGCCGGGTTGGTGTGCGCCGCGGGCCGTCTCGAGGTGTCGTTCGCCGGAAGCGTCTGTGTCGTGTTTCTGCTCGAGTCGCTGTCGTCACGGGAGGCGGCCAGGCGGGGGCCTGCGGAGGGGGTGGAGGACGCGAGATCCGCAGAGGATGGCTCGGGGCCCTCCATGGTGTTGTATGGCAGGCGGCGGGACAGCCGACGTATCGCGTTCCAGTCAGGCGGCGGGCAATGCTATGCTACAGCGGCGGACGTGCACTGCCTTTCCGCCCTCCTAGCGCGCCCTCGCCGAACGACCGGTAAGAGCAGTGCGGAGAGCCACACCCAGCAGCCTCGCTGCCGCGAACAGCCTAGTGCACTGCTAATTTCGGACCATTGGCACGATAGGCAACATATCGGAGGGCCTGCTATCTCAATGTTGTTGTTGTGCCCATCACCACTCGGTTGCTATGTGTCAAGATCCGTTTCGACGCTGGTCGCACTTGTCTGGCTAGTCTACATGGAAGGTGCCCTCAGTCATCAGGACAAAGGCAGGAGCGCCGCGTCCAGCCACTTAGAGAAGCTGGTCGACACACAGGGCTGCCCGGTCTGCTGGGTTGGTCGAGTACACTCACCGTGGCCTAGGCGCATAATTTCACCAGCACGTGCAGTCGTGTATCACACCACACTACAATTGTTACACGTCTCGCTATATACGTCGCATTCCATCCGTCCTTATATATTGGCCCATTCCTCGCTAAAGGGGCTTCTCCAGGACATCTCCGCAGCAGTGCGGACTTCCGCACCAAGGCGGCAGCTTTGGGAACTCTAGGATTCAGCACCCTTTTGCAACAAGTCAATTGGAGGATTGAAGGATGCTCGTACGTGTACGTGAAGCTAGACACGCGTCTCTGGCGTGGTTAAATACAAGCAAATCCGCAATGGATCGTTCAAAGCCTCTCTGACAAGTATTGACGACTTGAAACTTTACCACCATCTTGAACTTTTGATACAACCTCACCATGACAGCAATGCAACAACTTCCGCGATCCGTTCACGAGGCCTTCGCGAGCTTCGTCGCCGATCACTCCACGATCGCTCTGCCACTTGTGTTGCAAGATGGCATTGTCCAACCCCGTCCAGCTGTGCATACACCAGAACCCACAGCCTCCTATCAAATCGCTCTCAACGAGGTCAAACCTGTACTAAACCCCAAAACCCCAATGTACCTTCTCCTCCGTCGGAACGAGACGCTGGTCGCCATCACCTTCGCACCTTATCTCGCAAATGGAACACAGCGTCAATTCTTCCTCGACAACCGTCATGAGCTCGTACGCCAGCTAGGCACAGAGCACTTTGCACAGTCTCTAATCTGCAAAGAGATTGGCGAAATCACCGACGCGCGATCCTGGAACGAGCGAGATCTCAACAAGAAGAACGACGAGACGGCAGGGCATGATGATAATAACGCTGCGTGTAAAGAAGCCAACTGCACCTCCTGCACAATCAACGACTCCGGCTACAAACGCACCAAATGCCGCCTCTGCGACCGCCGGATGCAGAACCCCATCACATCAGACGCACTCGAAGCACTACGTACACTATCTCCATCTCCACCCGGCGCTCTCGTTCAAATCGTACGTTGCCCACCTCTCATTCCTACCACCCAGCTAACAAATCCACAGACCGTAGACCCCGTTTCTCAAACTCTAACACTGCTGCTCAACCTCCAAGACATATCCCCAGGACAAATCCCCTCTAATATCCCGCCCTCAATCCCCACATTCACGTTCTACACTCATCCCACCTCCTCCCTTCTCTACTTCATCTCCCACTGCCCCGACGCAGCCCCTGTGAAACAGCGCATGACGCATACGATGGCCATCCCGGGGTTGCTCGTGCATGCTGAGGACGTGGGGATTAAGACGGATCGGACGATGGAGATACATGATGTTGAGGATGCGTTGTTTGATGAAGGTATGGGAGATGGAGTTGGGGACGGGGAAGGAGTTGATGGGAAAGAAGGGGAGGGGATAGACAAGGGCAAGTTCCGAAGCGTGTATAGGCGGGAAGGATTCGTGGGGACGGAATTGGGGTATGCGGGGTTGGAGCGGGATAGGGAGTTTGCTGATGCTGTTAGATAGGTCTTGATATCGCACTTCAAATTGGGTAGTTTGGGGAGAAGAGAATAATGTTCGTTATATTCTTACTTTGAAGAAAAGGTTCTAAATGCTGCGCTGATGCGTGCCTATGCGGTTTCTTTTTCGCCAGACACACATTCAATACATACACGTGATATACATGCTCTAGATAAGAGCCTCACCCCTAAACATCGCCTCTCTAACCTCCTTGACGACATCAGATCTATCGCCCGGACCCAGCAGAACAATTCCACGCCCTCTCCGTCCCATCCGACCCGTCCGACCAAGACGGTGGATAAAGTCGATAGTGGTGTGCGGAACATCGTAGAGAATGACGTGCCGCACCGAAACAGTATCAATACCTCTCGAGCCCAAGTCCGTCGTGACAATGACCTTCGTGTTGGGTAGGGTGCGCTTGCTAGCGGGCTCAGGTTTGGCAGGATCGCTAGCCGATGCTTTGATCGCAGTAGATGTGTCGGATCCAGTAAAAGACGCAAGAGTCTTCGCTTGACGAGTTGGATCGGTGTCGCGATGGAAAGCCAATGCGTCGATGCCTTTCTTCTGGAGATACTGCGCCACGGTCTCGGTGTCCTCGCGCTCGTTGACGAAGACGAGGACACGCTTTGTTGGCACTGCCTCTTTGCCTTCGGCTGCGTCGTACTCGCCAGCTGATTTGCCGATTTGCCAGATTGTGTCTGCGCAGGCGAGCATCTTGTTGCCGTGGTAAGGGTCCTTGTTCACGTCTACAACACCAAGTTGGACGCGTCGAGGGATGGCGTGCAGGTTGGGAGTGACTAGGCGCTGCATGTCGGGGTATCTGTCTGCGAGATACTTGTCGAGGTATTTGGGAATGGTGGCGGAGCACAGAATGAGTTTCTTGAGAGACGGCGTTGCGCGTTCGATGATCTCCATGGTACTGGGCTTGAAGGACCGGTCGAAGAGCGAGTCGGCTTCATCGCAGACAAGGTGCGTGACGCGGGCGAGGATGTTGGGATTGCTTTCGGCGATGCTGGCAAGTAGCGGAGGCGTGCTGATGACAACGTCGACACCCTTTTCATTGAAAAGCTGACTGCGAATGACAGTGGCCGTCATCTTCGCTGAGATGGGTGCGGCTCGAAACTTGACAGTGTGCGACAGGGACTTTGCGACAGCGCCGACTTGCGCTACAAGCTCAGCAGATGGAACGAGGATAATGGCTCGAGGCCGCGCAGGGTCGACTGCCTTGTTGAGGTCAGGCTCCTCTGCCGCGAACATGTCCGTCCTCCGTTGTGAAGCGTCAATCGCTGCCTGTTCAGCATCCTTGCGTGCTTGCTCCTCTGCGTCTTCCTTCTCATGCAATTCTGCCTGTTTAATCGCATCCAAAGTAGGGAGGAGGTATGCGAGTGTCTTGCCAGAGCCCGTCTCAGCTGCAAGAAGAAAAGCATCTAGCCTGCCTTTCTTTGTCGATGTAGCCTTGACGCGCTTCTTGCCTTCAAGGCCCAGCAGGGCGGGGATGGCGACGGATTGCGCGGGCGTGGGGTTGCGGTATTCGAGCTCAGGCAGGGCGTCTTTGATGGCTGCTTGTACTGTGTCCAGCAAGGGCATCTTCTCGAACGAGTCGTACTGGTCCATCTTGCGCTTGATGGCGGTACGGTTGCTGTACGGCACCTCGTGCAGAGAACTCTGCATCTTCAAGGCGTGGTATGGTTCGGGTTTGGCTCTTCTTTTGCCGTCATCTTTCCTCCGGCTAGGCCTATCCATATGATTCTCCCTTCGCTCTCTTTCCCTCTCGAGCGAGGGCGGTACTCTGGTGCGATTGAGATATGAGAACGCCTCAGGCTTCTTCCTCGCCGGTCTCCCTTCTGATGGTGGTGGGCGCGAGACCGTGTCGGATAGTATCATGCGGGACGGCCGGCGTTCATCGCGACCTCTGAACGGTCGTGGAGGCCCACTGCGAGGACGCGAATATGAGGCACCATCTCGGCCGTTTCGACCATCTCGAGGTTCTCTTCCACCTCTTTCGCGTTGTGCTTCGCGCTGTATCTGGGTGTAGAGGCGGGATTGCGTGGTCGGTGCAAGCAGAGATCGCACCTCGCAAAACGGGCAAGCACGTGTCACCTGTCGTATCATTGCAAACAAGTATTATCGTCTGCAGCTGATAGTCCCGCGGGCACATGAAAAGTTGCGGAGGTGCACTGACGCCACTGCGGAATTCTGGCGCTAGCGGCCCAGTTTGCGGATAGCCCAAACCGCAAACGGCTGTCACTACAGTAACCATTGCGCCTGCCCGCATCCCGGTCAACAACAGCGTTTGATATGGCCCGCGGCGACCAGATATTGCCCTCCAGCCGCACATCCTCCTCTCTTCTGCTTTCCCATCGCACAACAGCGCGTGCGCTCTGTGGTTGACCTTCACTTCGCCTCTGCATATTTACATACGTGCATCCGTTATCCATCTGGTTGTGCACCTGCACACTCTTCTCCCGGCTTCGTCCCATTCTTCGCAAACATTCCTCGACAACGTAGGTAGCCGCGCTGCATACACAGCAACCACGGCCGCCGACATGTCGCGCAATCAAGCGGTACGTACTCGACGACTCCTCGCATGCTCGAGTCACGCGCGCAGCATACTGACATTGCCCTCTGCAGGTCTCGCCGCTGCGCATAAACAAGACGCCGACTGCCTCTCCCACCAAGAGCAGCGGCCGTCCCCTCTCAGAGATTGGCTCTACTGAGCGGAGGCGCAACTCGCCCAGCTTCAACCAGGCAACAAAGGTAATACCGTGCGACGCATTCCTCACACGCATGGCAACTAACGTGGCCCAGAAGGTCTTCCTAACCAAGGAGAGCTCGCCCTTCGGCAACTCGTCTCCATTCAACAACAGCCCGCGTTTGTTCTGGAAGGAACAGACGACCTCGCCCAAGAATCGCTTCGACTCTGAGAACGAGTACGAGCGCGAAACGTCTCCTGCACAGCTGTCGCCCAAGCGCAACTCCATTGAGAACCTGAAGAAGCAGTCGCGCGTCAAGAACAGCAGCATTTTCGCACGTGAGCAACAGCACGCATACGACCCTACTGCCGTCCAGCCACTGGATCGCCCAATGGCAGCTGGTCGTCCTCTGAGCACCGCCCTGCAAGGCAATGCATACGGCGGAAGCGGCCTGAGCGGATACCGCGAGTCTTCCACCAGCCCGACAAAGGGCCACCGTCGCAGCGAAAGCCAGACCAGGATCCCCATCCTGAGTCCGTCCAAGACATCGCCAGCCAAGCTTCCCACCCAGTCTTTATTCGGCTCGCCCTCCAAGGACTATTCTTCGCCGACCGAGGGTCGTATGTCGCCCACTAAGTCATCTCTTGTCATGAACGGGCGGTTCAACTCGCCCAAGTATAACCCGGACTCCAGCACTATGTCCGAGGACGACGAGTATAAACATCAGACGCTGCGACCTCTGCGCCGCCATGCTAAGAGTGTCACCTTCGACACGGCTCCTCCGCAAATCACAGAGTTTGAGATGGTTACACCCGACCCATCCGCTGCATCTGGATCGCGCGAAGGCAGCTACGAATCTGATGAGGATGAGGAAATGAGCTTCGACCAGGATGACAGCTTCGATGCATCCTTGGAAGACACAGAGAAGACGCCCGTCGTGCTGCCTGAGGACTGGCGCCACATGAGCCCGGACGCAGCAAACACATCGCTAACCGACCTGTACGATGATGTTTTCGATGGACGGGACAACAGCCCAATGCCAAATGCCCATCCCAACGGTGCATCGAATGGTTTCCGCCATGGCTCGACCAACTCTGATGGCGATACCCGTCCACTTCCCCCTCTTCCCGGTATCCAAGATGGAAGTCGACGACGAGACTCCAGCATCGGTCTCTCGGCTGCTGCAGAACGCGCGAGTGATTCGCGACGTTCGCTTCCTCAACTACCACAGGCTGCTGGCATTTCCAAGTCCGATCTCCTCAACATGCGCGAAAGCTCAATGTCGCTCGAAGACCGGCTTCGTCTGATGAACTTCGACGACGACCGTGATGTGAGCACGCCCACTCAGGAAAGCCATGACGAGAAGGTCGTACAAAAAGTGGAAGTGCAGGTCGAGGAAGTCGATGATGTGACGGAGGTCGAGACCGAGATCGCGGACCAGCCTACGATTGCCCCGCGCATCTCCCGTGAGTCTATTCTCCGAAGGGTTAAGAGCCGCAACTTCGACGAAGAGGAGAGCTATGCCTACGACCTCGAATCCAGCCCTGAACGCAGCTACGGCGATCTTGCTGATCTGGACCCCGATGTTCCCATTCCATCGCGCGAGTGTTCATCGAACTTCGATGAGAATCCACATTACAATGGTCATGTGGCTGAGAGCGAAGCTGATAGTGTCATCGATGCCTACTCATTTGCTGAGGCAACCGAAGTGGACGGAACCGAAATGTCAGTCCTTGACGACGAGTATGAGCGTGAGAGCTCCGTTGTGCGACATCCTGTGCAGCATCATGATCGCGAGGAGGACGATGTGAGCGAATACTCGCCCCAACCGGAGGAGCAACCAACCTCCCAGAGCACTATCGACAGCTCCGGTCCTCCTACCCCCACTGCTATGGCGCCATCTCCTGCTACAGCAGAGAAGAAGGCACGCCAAGAAGAGATGTTCTCTTCATTTGACGGTGACAAGATGGATCTCAGCCTTGACCCCACTAAGGCCTCGTTCGCACCCGCAACTAGTCCTCTTGACAACGCACCCAAGATGGACGCCATGCGCGACTTCTTGCGGCGTCCTGCCACGCCTGAGACGATTGACGAGGCGGACGCCGAGTCAGAGGACCCAGGCACACCCGACTCTGTCATTCGACACCCCGTGGTGATCTCGCCACCCGAGCAAGATTCCTCTCCGGAGGTCCCTCAACGTGAGGCCACGATTCGAGGCGCAGGCGGCAAGTTGAAGACGCGTCCTTCGCTCATCCCAGATGAGATTGATCTCGCCACGGCACGTCGTCAAGTCAGTGGTGAACACCCTCCGCCAGTCCCAGTCCGGAGCCCCAAGCGCCAATCTCTGACTTTCGAACTTGGTCATGTGGATGATGAAGATTCCCAAATGAGCATCTCCACCAAGGAGAACCGGATGCTAGATCTCGATCTTGGTGATGACTCGAATGATTTGAGCTTTGGTCTGGACAGAGAGTTCAACCACATCATTGAGGCTCAGAAGGTAAATAACCTTTTTCCTTTACCCTCTTTCGCTACATTTCCTACTTCTACCGTTGCGCCGCCAACGCCAGCTTCCCAAATGTCTGGTGAAGGGTTTGTGTATACATACAGTCCCGCTAACGGCTATGTCCGCGAACAGAAGGGTTATCTGATGCGCGAAAATACCAAGGTTGTTGTCGCAAGCAGCCGTCAATTCAGCGATGAGAAGCCAACCAAAGAAGCAACTGCTGCAGCTGGCCCACGTAAGACTAGCGCCGAGCGAAAGCCTGCTTGGACCAAAGAGCCGTGGAATGGTAAGCCGCGTCGTAAGAGCATCCGAACGACATCAGGTCGTCGCGTTCCGACTGCTACTGGCCCCGCACCGCCACTACCCGGTCAAGAATCTGCCGTTACAGGCGGTCTGGACTCTGTCACTGAGCAAGGTGATGAGGAGTTCGAAGACGGCGAGGAGCGAGGAAGGGTCTTCGTGAAGGTTGTCGGAGTCAAGGACCTGGACCTACCGCTGCCCAAGACCGAGCGCACTCACTTCCAGCTCACACTAGACAATGGTCTGCACTGCGTGACCACGTCTTGGCTGGAGCTCAATCAATCCGCTCCCATCGGCCAGGAGTTCGAACTTGTTGTTCTCGATGACCTCGAGTTCCAGCTCACGCTCCAGACCAAGCTTGAGCCACCTGCTGTACCTCAGGTCGTTGCGGCACCTGTCCGCACAGTGAACCACAAGAAGTCACACTCCGCCTTTCGCAATCTATTGTCGTCGCCAAAGAAGCGCAAGGAGCAAGAGCGCAAAGCACAGGAAGAGGCTGATCGCATTGCACTCCACGAGCAGCAAGAGGCCCAAGCAGCTGCGAAGCGCAGCCACCAAGCTACTGCTTGGGACCTGTTGCATGACTTGGTCGGGCCAGATGGCTCATTCGCCCGTGCTTACGTGTGCTTGAACAATCACGAGAGCCAAGCATATGGCCGTCCGTTGACTGTCGACATTCCCTGCTTCAACGAGTGGGCTATTGACAACACTGGCGCAAGCAGTGTCAAGAGCAAGCGTGGTGGTGTCGTACGCCGCCCTCCTTACCGCATCGGTAAGCTTACCCTACAGCTTCTCTACGTACCGAAGCCCAAGGGCGCCAAGGATGAGGATATGCCGAAGAGCATGAACGCTTGCATCCGCGAGCTGAAGGAAGCCGAAGAGGTTAAGGACACGAACTGGGAGGGTCCTTTGAGTCAGCAGGGTGGTGATTGCCCAGTAAGTTCATTATACAAACTCGACACACCACACATTTTATAACATATATCCCAGTACTGGCGTCGTCGCTTCTTCCGTCTGGAAGGCACCAAGCTCACAGCCTACCACGAGGCAACTCGACAACCGCGAGCGACAATTAATCTAGCAAAGGCGACTAAGCTCTTCGATGACAAGGGCGCACTGCAGCAGCCATCATCAACCAAGTCTGGCGGCCGTCGCAAGTCAGGCTTTGCCGAGGACGAAGAGGGTTACATGTTTGTTGAAGAAGGATTCCGCATCCGCTTTGCGAATGGGGAGGTCATTGACTTCTATGCCGACACCCGTGAGGCAAAGGAGGGCTGGATGAAGGTCCTGTCCGAGACCGTTGGACGCGACATCGCAGCCAAGAAGGGGTGGATCTCGATGATCCTTGAAAAGGAGCGAAAAGAGAAGGCCGCCCGATCACAAGCTGGAGTGCCGTCTCAGCAAAATCGAGCACTTCTTGAGAACCCCAACGCCAACCGACCAGCACACCAGCGCACGCAGTCGCATGATGTCTTTGCTCAGCCACAAAGCAAGTCGGTTCCCTCCAGCCCCGTGAAGGGTCACTCACGGACTCAATCGCACGCCCCCGCACCACCAGCCAAAGACCATCGCATGTCGCAAGCGCCGCCACCACGGCCACGTGATAATGGCAAGACAGGATCGTCTGGTCGCAGGGAGCAGGTTCGATCGATGATTTTCTAAACCCCGTCTTTGTCCATTTCAACATCGATACCCACTTTACTCACCCTCTTTGACAAGAAACAACCATTTGTTTCTTGGACATTCACTTACTTGCGAAATTTCCTTGTGTTCAGATTCATTATTTGGTTTCGCTACCGCATCGACTTCGGTTGGGCTTATGGCGAGATCGGCGGCAGAAGACGAAGAAGTAGAAGAGCATGGACGAGTGCTGAGC
>QVXC01000112.1:0-86040 GCA_003501895.1 Phaeosphaeria sp. A1 3.1a
AAGCCGCCTGGAGTGCGTTGCCGTATTCTCCACCCTGCGCGTTGACATTAGCGCCCTTGTCAAGCAGCAGCTTCACTACCTGCTCGTAGCCTCTATATGAAGCTGCCTGGAGTGCGTTGCCGTATTCTCCATCCTGCGCGTTGACGTCAGCGCCCTTGTTGAGCAGCAGCTTCACCACCTGCTCGTGGCCGCTAGATGAAGCCGCCTGGAGTGCGTTGCCGTATTCTCCACCCTGCGCGTTGACATTAGCGCCCTTGTCAAGCAGCAGCTTCACTACCTGCTCGTAGCCTCTATATGAAGCTGCCTGGAGTGCGTTGCCGTATTCTCCACCCTGCGCGTTGACATCGGCGCCCTTGTCGAGCAGTATCTTCACTACCCCCTCATGACCTCCTTCTGAAGCCGCCTGGAGCGCGTTGCCTTTCACACCATCATGCGCATTAATGTCGGCGTTATTGTCTAGCAGTAGCTTTAGTGTCTGCTCGTGCCCTCCCTCTGAAGCTGCTTGGAGTGCGTTGCCGTATTCTCCACCCTGCGCATTAACGTCGGCGCCCTTGTTAAGCAGCAGCTTTAATATCTGCTCGTGGCCTCTATATGAAGCTGCTTGGAGTGCGTTGCCGTATTCTCCACCCTGCGCGTTAACATCGGCGCCCTTATCGAGCAGCAGCTTCACCACCTGCTCGTGGCCGCTAGATGAAGCCGCCTGAAGTGCGTTGCCGTATTCTCCACCCTGCACGTTAACGTCGGCGCCCTTGTTAAGCAGTAGCCTCGCTACTTGCTCGTGGCCTTTATATGAAGCCGCCTGGAGTGCGTTGCCGTATTCTCCACCCCGC
Source organism: Phaeosphaeria sp. A1 3.1a (assembly GCA_003501895.1). Taxonomy (NCBI): domain Eukaryota; kingdom Fungi; phylum Ascomycota; class Dothideomycetes; order Pleosporales; family Phaeosphaeriaceae; genus Phaeosphaeria; species Phaeosphaeria sp. A1 3.1a. The sequence goes on from QVXC01000112.1 coordinate 831, forward strand.
GCGTTGACATCGGCGCCCTTGTCAACTAGCAGCTTCAATATCTGCTCGTGGCCTCTATATGAAGCCGCCTGGGGTGCGTTGCCATATTCTCCACCCTGCGCGTTAATATCGGCGCCCTTGTCGAGCAGCAGCTTCACCACCTGCTCGTGGCCGCCAGATGAAGCCGCCTGGAGTGCGTTGCCGTATTTTCCACCCTGTGCGTTGACCTCAGCGCCCTTTTCGAGCAGCAGCTTCGCCACCTGCTTATAGCCTCTAGATGAAGCTGCCTGGAGTGGGTTCCTGCACTCTCCACCCCGCGAATTAGCGTTGGCGCCCTTCTCAAGCAACAATTCTACCACCTCAATGTACCCCTCTTTTGAAGCCTTGTAAAGTGCGTTGCCGTACTTTCTATCTTGCGTGTTGACGTTGACGCCCTTCTCAAGCAGCAGCGTTACTACGCCCTTGTGGCCTTCTTCTGAGGCCCTGTCAAGCGCGTTACTGTGTCCAACCTGCGCGTTGACGTCGGCACCCTTCTTAAGCAGCATCTTCACCACATTCTCGAAGCCTTTTTTTGAAGCCACTTGCAGTGCGTTTCCCTCTTCCCCACAATGCGCATTTACGTCGGCGTTCTTCTCAAGCAGCAGCATAACTACCTGCTCAAAGCCTCTAGATGAAGCCTCGTAGAGTGCATTGCGTAGATTGGTGTAGTAATTCCCCTGCGCGTTGACGTCGGCGTCTCTCTCAAGCAGGAGCTTCACTACTTGATGGTGCCCTCCGGATGCAGCTGCCTGAAGTGCGTTGCTATCATATCCACCCTGCATGTTAACATTAGCGCCCTTTCTAAGCAGCAGCTTCACTATCTGCCCATGACCCTCTTTTGAAGCCGCCTGGAGGACATTGCCGTGAAATCCGCCTGGCATATTGACGTCGACATCTGTCTCAAGCATTAGCTTCACCAATTGATCGTGACCCCTTGCTACGGCATTGTAGAGTGCGTTTCCACGCTCTCTATACAGCCCATCGATGATAGCACCTTTCTCAAATAGCAGCTTTACTACCTGCTCGTGTCCTCCCTCTGAAGCTGCTTGGAGTGCGTTGCCGTATTCTCCACCCTGCGCGTTGACGTCGGCGCCCTTGTTAAGCAGCAGCTTCACTACCTGCTCGTAGCCTCTATATGAAGCTGCCTGGAGTGGATTGCCATATTTGCCACCCTGCGCGTTAACGTTGGCGCCCTTGTCGAGCAGTATCTTCACTACCGCCTGGTGGCCTTGTTCTGAAGCTGCTTCGAGTGCGTTGCCGTATTCTCCACCCTGCACGTTGACGTCGGCGCCCTTGTCGAGCAGCAGCTTCAGTATCTGCTCGTGGCCTCTATATGAAGCCGCCTGGAGTGCGTTGCCATATTCACCACCCTGCGCGTTGACATCGGCGCCCTTGTCAACCAGCAGCTTCAGTATCTGCTCTTGGCCTCTGTATGAAGCTGCCTGGAGTGCGTTGCCGTATTCTCCATCCTGCGCGTTGGCGTCGGCGCCCGCATCGAGCAGCAGCTTCACTACTTGCTCGTGGCCGCCATATATAGCTGCCTGTAGTGCATTGCCGTATCCTCCATTTTGCGAATTAACATCGGCGCCCTTCCTAAGTAGCATTTTCACCACCTGTTTGTAGCCTTTACCTGAAGCTGCATAGAGTGCAGTGCCGTACCATCTACTGGCGGCATGAATATTGGCGCCCTTTTCAAGCAGAAGCTTCACAATTTGTTCGTAGCCTTTAGATGAAGCCGCCTGGAGTCCGTTGCCCTTCTCGCCATTATACGCATCGACGTCGGCGCCTTTCTCAAGCAGCAACTTCACAATCAGCTCATGGCCTCCCTCTGAAGCCACCTGGAGTGCGCTGCCACCATGCGCATTGATGTTGGCACCCTTCTGAAGAAGCAGCTTCACGACTTGCTCGTGGCCTTCCTTTGAAGCTGCCTGGAGTGCGCTGCCCATCCTGCTATCATGCGCATCGACGTCGGCGCCTGCATCAAGTAGCAGTTTCACCACCTGCTCGAAGCCCCTCTCCGAAGCCATGTAGAGTGCGTTGCCGAAGTATCCACCTTTCGCGTTGACGTCGGCGCCATTATCAATCAGCACCTTTGCTATCCACTCGTATCCTTTGCTTAAAGCTGCCTGGAGAGTGTTGCTATACTGTTCGCCCTGCGCATTAATCTTGGCGCCGTTGTTAATTAAAAGCATCACGATCTGCTCGTGGCCTCCCTCTGAAGCCACCTGCAGTGCGCTACCCTTCGTACCATTCTGTGCATTGACATTAGCGCCCTTCTCAAGAAGCAGCTTCACGATCTGCTCGTGGCCCTCTTTTGAAGCTGCCTGGAGAGCGTTGCCGTACTCTCTACCTTGCGCATTAACGTCAGCGCCCTCCTTAAGCAGAAGCTTCACGACTTGCTCGTGGCCTTCCTTTGAAGCTGCCTGGAGGGCGTTGCCCTTCTCGCCATGATGTGCATTGACGTCGGCGCCCTTTGTAAGCAGAAGCTTCACCACCGGCTCATGGCCCTTTTTTGAAGCCCCATAAAGTGCGTTGCTGTGACGCCAACTCTGTGCGTTGACTTCAGCACCGATCTCAAGTAGTATCTTCACTACCTCCTCATGACCTCCTTCTGAAGCCGCCTGGAGCGCGCTGCCATTCACACCATCATGCGCATTAATGTCGGCATTATTGTCTAGCAGAAGCTTCAGTATCTGCTGGTGTCCTCCCTCTGAAGCTGCTTGGAGTGCGTTGCCGTGTTCTCCACCCTGCGCGTTGACGTCGGCGCCCTTGTCAAGCAGCAACTCTACCACCTGCTTGTGGCCTCTACATGAAGCCGCCTGGAGTGCGTTGCCGTAGCGTCCACCCCGCGCGTTGACGTCGGCGCCCTTATCGAGCAGCAATTTCACCACCTGTTCGAAGCCTTTGGACGAAGCCGCCTGGAGCGCGTTGTTGTACTTTCTATTGGACGAGAACAACTCCGCACCCCGCGAATTGACGTCGGCGCCCTTTTCAAGTAGCAACCTTGCCACGTGCTCGTGTCCGTTGGATGCAGCTGCATAAAGTGCGTTCTTATGATGCGCACTTTGCACATTGACATCGGCGCCCTTGTCAAGCAGCAACTCCGCCACCTGCTTGTGGCCTCTATATGAAGCTGCCTGGAGTGCGTTGCCGTAGAGTCCACCCTGCGCGTTGACGTCGGCGCCCTTGTCTAGCAGCAGCTTTAGTATCTGCTCGTGTCCTCCCTCTGAAGCTGCTTGGAGTGCGTTGCCGTGTGCTCCACCCTGCGCGTTAACATCGGCGTCTTTGTCAAGCAGCATCTTCACTACTTCTTCCAGCCCTAGAAATGCTGCGTAATAGAGTGGATCCACTATTTTCTCCAAACCTTTTTGCAAGTCCGGCTCTCTCCAAGGGTTGTCAGGATCCCAAAGCCGAATCCAATTGGCGTAGGCAGGTTCTTTCTTACAGCAGAGACGAATCGCGGCCTCGTTCATCTCTTTCGTGCGTTTGCCTGCCTTCTCGGCATGTCTAGTCCAGAACTCTGCCGAGTAACGTGCGAGCGCAAATGACTTAATGAAGTCCGGCTTCAATTCTGGTTGTTGGAACTGCAGAAGGTAGCCAAGGCAGCTAGTTGCAAGAGAATCATGGGAGACGTTATCTCGCATGCCGTACTTTGCTGCTTTTCCTGAGACGAGATACTCCTTGACCGAATAATGCGCCAACGCAACGACTTGTGTCGATGATTTCCCCAATCCATAGTTATCGCCAACAGTCACAGTGACAAGGCTAGAGCAGATATTTAACACTTCCAACGGATCCTCTAAAACTTCGTCACGATCGAATGCGGGATCACGCTTTGCATCGATGGCGATAACTTCAGCCACCTCGTCTATCAAGAGTGGCCGAGCGGAAAAGGCCAGCCACTGTAAAATACGGAGAGCGTATTGAGAGTGGTCCTTGTTGACAGCAGCTAGGATCCGGTCGTATGTCCCGTTCAGAGTCGTTGGTAGTTCTGCGAGCTTCTCCCGCAACGTTTTCCGGTTCACGCACGTCCCTAGTGCATCCAGCTGACAAACAGCCCACAGAAACCTAGCATCGTTAGTGTAAGATTTCAGAGGCTCCTGAACAAGCCCACGTACATTCCCTTAGCTCCACTCATCAAAACAGTCTCGATCTGTCCCATCATAGCAGTGTCCTTCTTCCATTTCCGCAAGCGCATGTCGTCAGACAGCCGCTGCCGAACATATCGTTGTATGTCCTTGTCGACTACCTCGCTTTGCAGACAGATGCTGTTCCGCGGGTCTATAAGACCTTCAAGTGAGCTCTCGATATCGCGCTCTCTTCGGCTCGTCACTAGAAGGTGCAGGTTCGGTTTTTTCCATCCCACCATCGTTTCGAACATCTTCATCAGCTTTGCACGCTGAGTGCATTCATCCAGAGCATCGAGCACGATGTAGCTCTGCGGCAGATCTTGTATCATCGATTGCAGCGCATCCATAAGGGCATGGTTTGATGGCTGCCGCTGACCACTTTCGCACGAAGAGAATAGCTCGTAGAGACTTGTTGGAATCTTGATGCACTGCCGCGAGAGTTGACATAGCAACGAACGCACCATCATCTCTGAATCATCTTCCTTTTTTTCGTTGAATTTGAAGAAGAAATACGCAGTCGCTTTCCCAGGAGCACCCTGACAATGTTGGAGTACATCGTGCAACACGGTGGAGCATAGGATGGTTTTGCCGCATCCGGGAATCCCATAGAGCCAAAGGGGTGTCGTAGCGGCCCCCTTCCATCGAGTATATACATCGCTCTCAAGGAGCCAAAGCCCAGTATCGGCCTGCCGTACGTCCCATGCTTTTTTGTAGTCTGTTGATGGGTCTAGCTCAGATAGCCACTGCTGGATCTTGCACAGCTTCGCATCTAATGGCAAGTTAGAATAAAGAGTGCATAATTGCTTCAAGGGGTCTCTACCAGTAGACAAGGCGGCAATAAAATGGAACGATAGGGTTCCAACGTAGCCTTGCAGAGCCTCCGTGATTTTTTTTACATCCGGGTCACGGCTCAGGCTCGCCAGAGCCTTTCCTGCCTTTTTGCCGAAATTGTCGCCGGCTTGTGGTAACGTCTTGTCAAAAATAGCGTTTAGCTGTGTGACCTGTTCCTTGCATCCTTCTATGACAGGCACAAGGGCCTTCTCAGTCTCGTCGGCTACTGGAGTTGTATTGATGTTCTCTTTCAATCCTGTTAGAACGGAAGCTAATAACGGCAGCTGAGTCTTGACATGACGAAATGACTTGGGAACCTCTTTAGCGTCAGAATAAAATTCTTCGAAGCGGGATATAGCTTTGTTGCTAAAATCAACTAGCTGGACAATGCTCGCGACAACGCCGACAACGGTAAAAGCTTCAGCCATTACAAGTGCATCACTGAAATCTTGTTCAGAACGTAAGGGTCATGGAGCTTCTGCTGAATTCTGAAAGGGTTAAGCTGAAGACCGCAAGGCAGATACTAGGCGGGGTAACAGAGTTAAAGGCCGGAGGGACTCTGTGGTAGTGCACGGCTGACGCTCTACTATGCGTGTCATCTCCGGCTATTAGGAGCCATGCACAAGCATTACGCGGTTAATTACCTCATCCATGTTAATAAACCTTTACATTAGTTGATTTGGTACTGTATGATGTAGCATTAAGAGGAGACAGAAGGATCAATATCGAAGACACAACTGCATGCATTCTTGGGTAGGGTAGTGCCGTACTAAGCGCAGTTACCATCAGATCTCTTCTCTACCCTGATCAGCGCTCATGAACATCGACGATCCAAAGTCTTTATCGCCCTCAGAGAACAGAATAAAGCAACTTCTACATCCTAATAATTGCAATGCTTAGTAAGCTCGCATTCCTCGTATGAACGGCTGTATCCCTAAAGTATGCAGAACCTTCCTTCTTTTGTGCGTGCGTGCAACGGCGGCAGTATTCTCTTTCAACGAGCTGAAGCAATATCCGGACACTGCTTAGTATATGTATGTGTGCTTGAGCAGTACAAGGACATGGTGGTTTGGACGAGGGTCCAACGGCGGGACTGCAGCGCTGGAGGGCGGCGCGACGGTTTATCCCTCAGGCATGGAAGCATTCGCGTTAGCTATGGTCGTCTACTGCGCTGCGTCTTAAAATTACTTGAGGGCTGTGTTGAAAGCTGATTGCGATTTGATGCTGGGTATGTTCGTTGACACGACCCAAACGCTGGAGCCTTCAGCCTTGTCGAGCCGCAAAAGCGTCGCACGGCCGCTCAGCCACACAGCCACAGATATGGCGTCAGCAGCGGTAGATTACAGCTAAGCTGCTTTAAGCTAGGTGTGTGGGCCTTCCTCATCTGCCACTTCAAGCAGGCGGACCTGGAACTAGCATAGCAGCTCGACAACTTCTCGAGCTTATGCGCAATGCTCGGAATAGCATAATAATATAATAAGCTGTACGTTGACAGACATTGAACGAGATGCATAAGCTTTAGACGCGCTTACTGCTGCCAAAGCAAGGCGGTTGCGCGACGCTTACTCCAGATTGTCGTATTGCACGGTAAGTAGAGTCTATTTTAAAAAGTACGTCACGAGAGAGTATGTCTTATAGCCCAAGGCTTCAATTCCGAGAATTTCTATTCCTGTGACCTGTTGTAGAGTTTGTTATGTTGGGGAGTGTCTATTAGTGTCTCGTTACGCAGTGTGTCTCGCTACGCAGTGTGTCTCGCTACGCAGTGACTGACGTTACTCGAAGAGTGTTCTCAGTCAAGCTAAAGCATGCCCCGCAAGGGCATGACACCTGCTTCTAACGAGTTTCGCATATCAGAACTCTAAATGTGTGCTACTTGACGCCACTCTATCTCGCACATTCTGCACATTTGCCTGTTCTTCTCTAACCTCGCCAACTTCTCCCTTCTCATTGACCTCTCGTCTAAAGCTGTGTTCTCAGCTTCCAATCGGGCGGCTGGACTGCCTCGATCTAGAGGTATTTGATTCTGACTAAGTGCAGTCGAGCTTAATGGATGCGCAGGTAGACGTTGTGTCGTAGAGTGAGATGTCTGTGACATTTCGTCGACGACGGAATGGTGGAGCCTTGAGAAGGTGAAAACTTCCAGGAGGAGAGATATATGAATTGTCTCTGATGAAGAAGCTTTGCTGATATTTGCTTTGGTATTGCTTTGGCTATGAGGATATGTTGGAAGCTTCGAACACTTGGATGCGTTTTGTGGTAGATGCGAGTTGAGCTAAGACTCCTTCGAGGAAGGTACCTGCAGCCCATGGTTCCATGTTCGAGTTGACGTTGTTGGTCTCGTAGCTTCCATTGTCTCGAGTGAGTGTAAACTGTTTGTGCTGGCCGTTTTGCGCTCTCTGGCGCAGACACTCTGTCCAAAAGTGCCAGGTGGGGCTGCCTTGGGCAAGGCGTTGGAGTGGTGTTTTGCCATCAATATCAGTTTTCTCGGGATCGCAACCGGCGTCAAGAAGCACGTGTATCATTGCCCGTTTTATTTTGTGTTCCCATCGATCGTAGTAGAATCCATATTGCAGCCGGCGAAGCAGGAAAAACAGTGGTCCGTGGCCATCGCAATCCGCAGCGTGCACATTGGCACCATATTTGACCAACAGAAATGCGTAGTTGTCTGAGTTGTTCAGACATGTATGTGTCAATGGTGTCATGCCCTTCATAGAGCGGTCTTCCATATTCGCACTAATGCTTAGCCAGTACACCAGAATGGACTCGAGGAGTGACTCGCTAATGGCATGAAAGCCGTGGAGAATTGGCAGCAAGGTAACATCATGAAAGTTGTGGGAGGACTCATGACATCTCTGACCCGATCCACGCATGTCTTCGATATAATTCTGCGTCATGTCTTTACATAGCTTAAACAAAGCTAGTATATTGAGAGATTTGTAGTGAACGCTAAAGAATCTCGACCAGACAGTCCATATGCATTGATGTTCTGTGCTGTGAGAGGCAAACACTGAGCTTCCAATGACGGATCCGAGGGACTCTTCAGATGAGCGTAGCTCAAGGCCAAAACCAGATGTGGTGCCAGGTGGGGTAGCCTGGGCTTCCGGACTGCTCATGCCACAGATGGTGTGACAGTCAATAACAGACGGCGTTGCTAGAACTCATAAGCTCTAGTACCATTACAGTTTCTATCCTCACTCACACGCAGCAGGGCTTGGCGCATACAATTCACCCTCGTGCACATTGTGCCTGCTCATCCAACGTTCATTCTTCTCCGGATTGACCGCGGCCGCTCGCACGTTGAAAAGAAGAGCAGGTCGGTCAGGCTCGAGGATCTTTCTCTGCTGTCGTTTTCTGACGATGGCTTTCATCTCCCTTGAAGTGATGTTCTTGCCTATGCCCCACTTCTTGATTTGCGATTTATATTGTCGGATCCTGACGCCGATGTTAAGTATGCTCAGTATTCACAGACAGAAGATAGCAACACACTCAGCGACGAAACCAAAGTCTGTTTCCATAACGTGCTTGAGCTCCTCAATAGTCATTCCGGAGGTATGTAGCTCAACCATCCGCTCTTTGTGAGGTTCTCAGTCCGCATCACGAAAGGTCGCAGCTTTGCGTTTGCGCGGCTTGGCTAGATGTTGCATCGAGGCGATCATGTCGGACATGTTCAAATCGAGCTAATGTCTTGGGTCAGGCGAGAATTGTGTGATAACTTGAAGAAGGTTGTTGATATCATCGACAGCATCGAGTGATCCTGTGAAGAGCAAAGCTCGAATCAAGTAGCAAGCGGAACCTGGTGAAGCTTTCTGGTAGAAGCATGAACCATCTTAAACAGGAACAGACGGGGTTCACGCGGCTGATCGACACCGACTCCCATTGGACAGTACAAAAGTACAATTGTTTCGAGGCTTAGATGTGTCTGTGCGTACAGCCTGCATACAATGGTGCACGTACAGCCAATCAGCCCGAGAAACGCAAAAGTACAATCGCTCAGGCTGTGGCAATGATATGGCACGGTAGCTGCCATGATCTGTCACCTCGCTAAACTATTTGCAGGTTGCTGCTGGGGCTGGCTCTGCTGCGATGCCAAAGTACAACACTGTTCAAGGAACAGAAGTACAATATGGCTCAGCATATAAGGAGCCTGCAAGAAGTACGAGCCGGGACAAATCTATCAATTGCAAACAGCCTCTTTTGATATTTGTACTTGCAACATGCGCACCACAGATCTGTCGACAGACACGATTGCCGCGATCGTGCTCGGCGTTCTTCAACTCGGCATCGGGCTATTGTCCCTCTGGCAGCAACGACAGCTTCGTCGCGCATACCGTGAGAATTGTGCAACAATGTCTTGACGCCGCGCTGACAGGCTCCAGAACAAAGACGTGATGGAAGAAGGTACACGATTTGAGAGAAGACATAGACAGTCGCAATAGTACTGTTCAACCGCTTGGGAGGTACGTGATCGCTTGTCAGTAGGGATTCATTGCTGCTCACATACTGCAGCGTTGACCAAGGGGTTTTGAAAAGAAGAAATGGCGCAAGGCTGTAATTTTGTGATCAAGGCACCATCATGGCTGGCCACCATGAATAAGCAGACTTGATCACGCCATGGTTCTCCTCACGCGTGGATGGCAGATGTGATACTGAGCAGGATCGGTCGATTATGTGTGCAGTAAGCGTTTGTCGAATCGTGAAGTTGGTGATAGAAGGACGAAGCGTGGTCTAGCGCGGTACCTGGTGTTTATATTTTTGACGCAGCGCCAAGGCAAAGGTGGGACGAGTGGGACGTTAGTTAGAGGTGCAAGCTGCTCGCCGCAAGCCGCAAAGCCGCCTGCATAACAACCACTGCTGCCTCGCACTCTGCCCCGACTTCCTCGTTCCTTCCTTCTTCTCTTTTCAGTGCAGCGACACAAGCTTTGACTGCACCTTCTCACCGTCTACAGCAGCCAGCACCCCGCAAACACCAGCACAGTCGCGCCCGCCACTCGACAGCTCCCCCGGTTCGCAACGGTCGGCACGTTGGCGTCCAAGAGAAGACACTCGGTCGCGGACGAAGGTCCAAACAAGAAAGAAAAGGTCATGGCTGTAAGTAAACTCGATGTTTAGTAGGGTGTTGAGGCGAGACAGCATGTCGTTGGTGGGGCTGTGTATTTGTAACCACCATCGCCGTCGACACTGTTCGCCGCCTACTTGAGCTCCAGCCCGCTCTGCTTTTACACAACAAATCTACAGGATGACTGACAGCACCCAGGAACGCATGCAGGTCGACAGCCCGGCCACAGCTGTTGAGCAGCTCAAAGAGGCGTCTGGCAGCAATGGCGAGATCGACGAGTCCCTCTACAGCAGGCAGCTGTACGTGCTCGGCCACGAGGCCATGAAGCGCATGGGCTCCTCCAACGTCCTCGTTGCCGGTCTGCGAGGCCTTGGTGTCGAGATCGCGAAGAACATTGCCCTCGCCGGTGTCAAGTCGCTCACGCTGTTCGATCCCAAGCCTGCCGCGCTCGCCGACCTCTCATCGCAGTTCTTCCTGCACCCCGAAGACGTCGGAAAGCCCCGCGCGTCCGTCACCGTCCCGCGCGTCTCCGAACTCAACCCATACACACCCGTCCAGGAGTTCAGCGGGAAGGACCTGACGTCAGACCTCGCTCAGCTCAAGCAATTCCAGGTCATCGTTCTCACAGACACGCTGCTGGATGACCAGATCAAGATCGCAGACTACTGCCACGCGAACGGCATTTACATCGTCATAACAGACACGTACGGTCTCTTCGGAACCATCTTCACCGACTTCGGCAAGAACTTCACCATCGGCGACCCCACGGGCGAGAACGTCACAAACGGCATCATTGCGGGCATCGATGAGTCGGGTCTTGTATCGGCGCTGGATGAGACCCGACACGGTCTCGAAGACGGCGACTGGGTCACATTCTCCGAAGTGAAGGGCATGGAAGGTCTCAACGGCTGTGCGCCGCGAAAGATTGAGGTCAAGGGACCATACACTTTCTCTATTGGAGATGTCTCTGGACTCGGCACATACCAGAGTGGAGGCCAGTACATCCAGGTCAAGATGCCCAAGATTATCAACTTTGAGCCTTTCAGCCAGCAGCTGAAGAAGCCCGAGCTGATGATCTCCGACTTCGCCAAGTTCGACCGACCTCAACAACTGCATGTCGGTTTCCAGGCGTTGCATCAATTCGCAAACAAGCACAAGGGCGACTTCCCACGACCACACCACGGGGGTGATGCCGCCGAGGTGCTCCAGATCGCGCAGGAACTTGCTGGCCAAGGGGAGGAGAAGGTGGAGCTCGATGAAAAGCTGATCAAGGAGCTTAGTTACCAGGCGCGTGGTGACCTCAGCCCTGTCGCCGCCTTCTTTGGTGGCATGGCTGCGCAGGAGGTTCTCAAATCGGTCTCCGGCAAGTTCCACCCCATCGTCCAATTCCTCTACTTCGACTCACTCGAGTCGATACCGACATCCTCGACTCGTTCGGAAGAGCAGTGTGCTCCGATTGGCTCGCGATACGATGGACAAATTGCTGTGCTCGGTCAAGAATACCAGAAGAAGCTCGGTAACATCAAGGAGTTCCTTGTTGGAGCTGGTGCGATTGGTTGTGAGATGCTAAAGAACTGGGCCATGATGGGACTCGGTGCTGGCCCAGAGGGCAGAATCACCGTGACGGACAACGACCAGATTGAGAAGAGCAATCTGAACCGACAGTTCTTGTTCAGGCCCACGGATGTTGGCAAGCTTAAGAGTGACGCTGCGGCGAAGGCAGTACAGGCGATGAACCCTGATTTGCAAGGGAAGATCGTCACACTGCAGGACAAGGTTGGCCCAGAGACTGAACACATCTTCAACGAGACCTTCTGGAACGAGCTGGATGCCGTCACAAACGCCCTGGACAACGTCGAGGCGCGAACATACGTTGACCGTCGATGTGTATTCTTCCGCAAGCCTCTGCTCGACAGCGGTACTCTTGGTACCAAGGGCAACACTCAGGTTGTTCTGCCATTCATCACCGAGTCATACTCATCATCTCAGGATCCACCAGAGAAGTCGTTCCCCATGTGCACACTGAGGAGTTTCCCCAACCGCATCGAGCACACCATCGCATGGGCACGCGAGGCCTTCGACTCCCTGTTCGTTAAGGGACCTGAGGTTGTCAACCTGTATCTCACACAGCCAGACTATCTGGGCGCGTCGTTGAAGCAGTCTGGCAACGAGAAACAGACTCTCGACACGCTGAAGGAGTTTTTGGTAACCGAGAAGCCGCTATCGTACGACGACTGCATCATCTGGGCTCGCCATCAATTCGAGAAGAGCTACAACCACCAGATTGCACAACTTCTCTACAATTTCCCCAAGGACTCTACGACTGGTTCCGGACAACAATTCTGGTCAGGCCCCAAGCGTGCACCGGATCCATTGAAGTTCGACACCAACAACGAGACCCACTTCACATACGTTGAGGCTGGTGCTCACCTGCATGCGTTCAACTATGGCATCAAGCCAAACGCAACGCGCGAGCACTACATTGAGGTCCTTAATGATATGATTGTGCCGGACTTCAAGCCAGATCCTACAGTCAAGATCCAAGCCAACGACTCAGACCCTGACCCGAACGCTAGCCAGGCAGCCGGCGGCAATGAGAACGACGACCTCAACAACATCATTAATCAGCTGCCAGCGCCCAAGTCGCTAGCCGGTTTCAAGCTCGAGCCTGTGGAGTTCGAGAAGGATGATGACACAAACCACCACATCGACTTCATCACCGCGGCCAGCAACCTTCGTGCTGAGAACTACAAGATTGAGACAGCCGACCGACTCAAGACCAAGTTCATCGCAGGAAAGATTATTCCGGCTATTGCCACAACCACTGCGCTTGTTACTGGTCTGGTCAACCTCGAGTTGTACAAGATCATCGATGGCAAGACCGATATCGAGCAGTACAAGAACGGCTTTATCAACTTGGCATTGCCATTCTTCGGCTTCAGTGAGCCAATCGCGAGTCCAAAGGGTACTTACCAGGGCCACGGCGGTGAGGTCACGATTGACAAGCTGTGGGATCGATTTGAGGTTCCTGACATCACTTTGCAAGAGTTTGTCGATCACTTTGAGAAGAAGGGTCTCAACATCCAGATGGTCAGCTCTGGTGTGAGCTTGCTGTACGCATCGTTCTACCCGCCCGCCAAGTTAAAGGACCGCATGGGCTTGTCGTAAGTTTTTCCAATCATGATTATGAGAATCAAGTGCTAATGATGTACAGGATGAGCAAGTTGGTCGAACACGTCAGCAAGAAGCCTGTACCTGATCACCAAAAGAACGTCATCTTCGAAATTACCGCCGAGGACCAAAAGGAGGAGGACGTGGAGATTCCGTACGTTATGGTCAAATTGGAGTAGGCGTTTCAGCACATGGTTGGCGCATGATTTCGTTCATCATGAACATACTACATAGATTAGCATTGCACCAAACCTCCTCTCAAGCAGGTTAGACGCGAATCAGAATGACAGACAAGAATTGAAATGACTTCTCCTGGAAGTCACGGTGCGAAGTGAGCTCAGTCATCATGTGTATATATATGGCAACGTAGGACATACAGGATCAAGAAAGGAAGGGGGATTGAAAGTAGACTTTCCGAAGCAATCGATGAAAGTGGGTATACAATTACAAAAACAAAAACAAGTTATCTTATAAACGACCGTTCTATGCGACAAAGGGTCCCGCGGCTACTTCGGCCCATGCGATGGTGGTGAATCATCCTCCGTCAAATCAATGACATCCGACTTCCTTTTCTGCCCCGCCACCTGTGTCGGCCGTCCCATATTCCGCCTCGACGCCGTCGCCTGCTGCAACGGCTGCGCACCTCTCGCGCCCCTCCTCTCCAACGCCTCGTCAATACCAGATCTAGCCAAGATATCGGCCCCAAGCAACTTAGTCATCGACTTGCTCCCCAGCTCCGCGAGTGCTTGCTTAAACTGCCGCACGTCCTCTTCCCACTCGCGCAGTTCGCGGTCATATGCGTTGTTCGTCTTGGTGATGACGAGCGTGTGAGGAGATTTGGAGGTCTCTGTTTCGAACCTGAAGTCGTCACGGTTGAGGGTGTATTCGAGATGCTGCCGAGTTTGCTTTGCGTATGAGAAGCGGCCGGTGCGTAAGTTTGGGTCGCGGAGGAAAGTCTTCAAGGCAGCGCAGGGTGCACAGCTGCATTTTTCGTCGCGTTGGGCGCGCGGCCTGGACCAGTCTTTAGGCTCGATGGGACGGGAGGAGGCGCGGTGAGTTGCGAGGCCTTGGATTGACTTTGTGATGAATTCCGAGGCGGTCTCACGCATAGTGTTGTCGGGCGTGGGGCGTAGGACCTTCAGGATGGTTTTGATGAAGACGAGCAGGGCACGCCAATTGGACCAGAAGGTTGGGTCGGAGTCTGGGAGGTCGGGGAGACCGCGGACGAAGAGGGTTTGCGCTTCGGTGGGTAGGTCGAGGGCGACTCGACATCTTTGGATGAGATCGATGAATTGGTCGACGGCGGAGGTCGGGGGTGGTGGCTCCCTGTGATAGGAGCCGGGATAGTGGTAAAGATTTGAGGCGAGGTTGTGCGGAGATAGTTGGTATACCTCTTTTAAGGCTGGAACGAGCTTCTGGTAGGTCTTGACTTCTACGTCGCTGAGTGCGGCATCTTGGCCCGCTCTCTGGGAAAGAAGTTGGAGGAAGCGCGCCAGCCCAGCCGCATCTGGGTTCGCTGTCATGTTGGGTATGAATCTGTACATGCTTAGACTGAGCAGCTGCATGAAGGAATGAAGCAACTCACGTGTCGAGGTATACCCTCTCGCCTACGTATGGTAACAGTTCAAGAACAGGTAGGACATCTTGCTGCGAGAAGGACCTGACTGCTTCCAGGTATGTTTCCAGATGTGCTCGCTTCCATCCATCAAATGTTGCAACAAATGACTTTTGTATGATCTTCTGGACCGCGTCGAGGATTTTGTATCGCTCGTTCACGAACTTATAAGTCACAACACTTGGCATAGGTACCGCGAGCCTGGGACCGGAGTTTTAGTACCTTCGTCACGTGGAGTGCGGACGAGGACTTACCAGTTGTCCCACACGTCTTTCTTGCCCTGTGCAGTCTCCTTTGCTACGTACTTAGCAATCAGACTTACAAGCTCTTTACTCTCGTGCCAGAACTTGTCCTGCATTGCATCACGGAGTACCGCAGCTACAACGTCGTCCAAGCCTTTAGCATAGCAGAACTCGGATACTACATCGAAACTTCTCCCGTATTCAGCACGCTTGTTCTCTCGATCTTGCCCGTGACCAAGAAATTCGTACATCTGGTAATTCGAGCGATCGGAGCGCCCTTCGTGTGTGATCATTTTCATCGACTTCTGCATCAGCACTTGCATTGCTGCGCGTTGATGCTCTAAGCTGCAGTGCTCATCATTGCTGACAAGTTCAAACAAGGCCATCAGCGATGCATTTGTGTGATTTTCTTCTCCGAATCGCACTATCGCATCATCTTTCCGCATCATGACCGCGACGGTATCGTGGTAGCGACAAGTGGATGGCATGTTTTCATTCCCTGTATATTCACCCTCGTCTTCGCTATCGGCGGTCCGGCCATACAATTTCTTGACATTAGCCAGAATCTGTGTGGCTTCCGGGTTGTCCTCGAGGTCGAGGTTGATCACCATACCCATAGGTGTGAACGTGGGCCCGAAATTCGTCTCGTCGTCTGATTCATCCTCGTAGTAACCATCTGATGTCTCCTTTGTCATGTGTGACAGAAACCAGTAAACCTCATTCTTCTTGCACAATTGTTCCAGATATCGACATTTCGCGGCATCTTTGCCCTTGAGATGGCGTAATGATAAACTTGCTTGTGTATATCGATGCGACAAAGGGTAAATGAATGACTTTTGGTATGAGAATTGAGTTTGCCATATGCGTAAAAGTCGTTCCAGTTTAGTCGCAGTACTATCGAGCGCTGAAGCAGTTTGCCTGGGGAATGACTGATCTTGTACAAGATTGTAAGTCAAAACCAGGCGATATCCCGATTTTATGGCTTTGATTTCATGCTGAACGTCCGAATACCAGGCCAAGGCAGTGAGATCAAAGGCGGATGTTGGGGCTGTCTTGATGATCTTTTCCGTGCCGCCATGGCTTAGGCGCACCTCGCCACCAGTATGCTCCGAGGGCAAACATACAACGAGAGTTCCAAACATTCCAGGGACTTTCTCGGTATCGCGGTGTGCCTTGAAGAATGCACCTTCTTCATAGAGCAGGAGCTTGTATGCTTCGGCATGTCCTGGTGCTTCGACGCCGAGACCTTGCATTGCTTGCTTTGCCAATCTATCGATGTATTCTTTCCAAGCAGGATTGCAGCACGAGAATTCGGTCGTATCGAGCTCCCATGTTTTGCGGACGCTCTCATCCACGAGTGTCTCGTCGCCTTTACCAAAAGGAGACTGTTTACAGACCGTGGTAAGCTCTTGAGCATCGCGAACGGTCAACGGGAGTCCAACGGCTCCACTATTCTTGATTCGGAGGCCCGGGTTGATATAGAGACTCGTAGTATTCATCGAAGAGAACGTGCCGTGGTGTTTCATGTCATCCAAGCACTCTTGGAGTTCTTCCCGAAAGTCTTCATCTGTGAGATCGGATCCATCTCCTGAAAAGCTAGTTTTCGGGGTATTGGAAGGTTCAGAAGTCGCAGAGTCCACTTCAGCGACATTTTGTGGATCCATGGCTGGCTAGCAGACGGTATGTGAATGACAATGGTGCGCGTCCGAGCACAAGATGATGTCTGAAGACCGCGTCGCGCTAGCGACCCCTCAAACACGAGTCTATCGCGCTAACGAGTGATCTCGAAGGAGTCTTGTAACTAAAAACGGAGACGCAAATGTCCAAGCCCACGATTGCATTCGTAGTCTTGATGTCTTTAGGGAGGGTCGAACAAATGCTGAAGATTCGTGACCCGTAGCAGCTTTGCCATTGCCTGGAGGACATACATCTCAGGTACGTAAGTTTTGACGGGACACCTTTGAAAACCAATTGCGATCATAAAGCAATGCGCCACGAGGCTAGGGTATATCACCGATCAGGACTTCCTACCATTGCTGGGAGTGAAGACTGAGTTCCAAGGTTGGCCAACAAATCCGAGGTCGGAAGAGATCGTGGGGCAAAACGGCACGCTAGTCTCAGCCCTATGATGGTCGTTGATTATCAAGCTACCATTCCTTTTCTTCTCTACACAACCATGTAGCAGCCACACTCTCACCTTCACTTTCGCATACATAATGGCACCCTCACTGGAAGAGCCAACGCAAATCGACTTCGATGCGCCCCTCAAGGCTGCGCCAAAACTAGTTGCGCCGGAGCCAGGTACATTGCGCCCCGCCACCCCGCTTCGCTGTATAGTCATATTGCAGTTACAAGTACTGACAACATATACCATAGAACACTGCCCTGGCCCCGAGTCACAGCAAGCAGGAACTGCAGATAACTGCGCTGGATGTCCCAACCAAGCAATATGCGCCTCTGCGCCAAAAGGCCCCGACCCTGACATCCCCGTCATAACCGCCCGTCTTGCCGATGTCAAGCACAAGATCCTCGTTCTGTCCGGCAAAGGGGGCGTTGGAAAGTCTACATTCAGTACTATGTTGTCGCACGGATTTTCTGCAAATCCAGACAGCACGGTTGGCCTCATGGACACGGATATCTGCGGGCCCAGTATACCCAAGATGATGGGCGTGGAAGATGAGACTATACACGTCGCTGCGGACGGGTGGGAACCGGTATGGGTAAGTGAGAATCTGGGAGTCATGAGCGTGCAATTCATGCTGCCTAATCGGGACGACGCGGTCATCTGGCGAGGACCCAAGAAGAACGGTCTGATCAAGAAGTTCTTGATGGACGTGAAATGGGGCGAGCTGGATTTCTTGATTGTGGACACTCCACCTGGGACAAGCGACGAGCACTTGTCCGTCAACAGCTTCCTGAAAGCTAGTGGAGTGGACGGCGCGGTCCTGGTGTCTACACCACAAGAAGTGTCACTCCTCGATGTACGAAAGGAGATCGACTTCTGCCGGAAAGCCAACATACCCATTCTCGGCATAGTTGAGAACATGTCGGGATTTGTATGCCCAGGGTGCAAGCATGAGAGCCAAATATTCCGACCAAGCACCGGCGGCGCCAGACGCTTAGCAGAAGAGCAGAACATACCTTTCTTGGGAGCAGTCCCACTGGACCCAAGAATCGGCATGGCGTGTGACTTTGGCGAGAGCTTCCTCACGGCATACCCGGATAGTCCAGCATGCGCCGCAATCAAGCAGGTTGTCAGAAGAGTTGGAGAAGAGATGGGACTGCTTGCAGATGAAGTATTGCCAGAGTTTGAAGACTAGATGAGTGTGTATACTCAGTGCGCAGTGGTCCACATGGGAGATGTCATGATTTTGCATTGGGCGGCGTTACCACATAGCGAATTGGAAGAACGCGCAAACCTACGATGATCCTCACCAATTGAGCGGGTTGACAAGGACAGCATCACTGTCTGCTTTCAGAATTGTCCATTTGCTTACGCGCCGATACAGTCGAGAGACCACGTCGCCTTACTTTCCTCAGCTGATTGTGCTGCATCTCGTGCAGTCGTGATTTGGAATCGCTGCTGTCCATTGGCCGACCCCTCAGGTTCAAAGCATCTCAGCCACCACTGCCACTTATCCTCGTCATCGCGGGTGCACAAGACGAGCTTGGCATGCACATCTTGAGCTTGGCATGTGGCTGTTTCGAGAGATGAGCGGGTCGCACAGCAACGGGTCGAACTCGCTCAACAAGAAGAGGCAACGAACAGAGGGAGTCGCAGATGCGACGGCGTGTCAGAGATCGTGCAAGGCGTCTCGATGACCCATTGAAGTCAAATTAAGCTGCGTGTGGTTGGAGAAAAGTGTTGCGATGGTCGAGTCCTAGATGTCATAGTGTCGGCTAGCGGCAACCCGTATCCCTGCTTGTGTCCATTGCAACAACAACTTTCTTGACCCGGCGCATTCACTTCGCCTCAGTCCACGTCCTTCTTTTGACCTCGCTGTGCGTTCGTCTTGATACCCCGACCCTACTCGTGCGATCACATCCCGTCAGGATATATACCCATTGAAAGGCGACGTCGCAAGGCTACTTTCGCGATCTGCGCCTGCGCCCGAGCTTACAGAGCCCGAGCGCATCGGAATTGGTGAGTTGCCCTTACTTGAGGGGGTGAAGCTGGACTGACCAGACCGTGGCGTGACAGATCTCATCACTGCTATTAAGAATCTCATCCTCCTACACCAACATCACTCGCAATCAACTGCCCAACATGGCCGAAGAACAACCCAACGCTGAGCCACCCGCCGTGGTACAGCAAAACCAGCCTGTAGTTCAACAGCAGCCAATCCCTCCACATCAAGATCCTAGCGGCGCCACAGGTGTTGGAAATGGCCCGCAGGTCGCCAGCACATCTGGCGCGCTGGATGTCATCCTGGGACCGCTCCTCAATTACAGGCGCACTAGCAACCAGCAGACGGGGCAGCCAATCTGGCATGGCAGTGTCTTGATTGTCACTACCCCTGGACAACAAAATCCCGAGCTTGTCCTCTCGCCAGCGGGCGCTGTGGATGCCAGCTCTGGCAATGCTAGCTTCTCCGTACAAGCACGATCGTTTCCCAGCGAGAAGCTGTACGAGGATCCTAAGAGAGCCTTCTGGCGCTTCCTCATCGAGGCTCCCATCCAGCAGTTCGAGTCACGATGGAGCTACGACATCCGAAACCTCGTCTACGTCGACCGCAAGAAGCTCGAGAAGCCACAAATCTTTGCCATTCCCTCCGTTTCGCAGTCGATGCGCATCATGTTCCACTCATGCAACGGCTTCAGTGTTGGCACAGATGTCGATGCTTGGTCTGGTCCCGCGCTATGGAACGACGTTCTTCGCATGCACGACCAGAAGCCATTTCACGTCATGCTTGGTGGCGGCGACCAGATCTACAACGACGGGGTGCGTGTTGATGGCCCGCTGAAGCCATGGACTGATATCAGCAACCCACACAAGCGTCGCGAATATCCCTTTGGCGAGTCAATGCGAAAAGAATGTGACGAATACTACTTCAACAACTATGTCAGATGGTACGGACAGCGCCCATTCTCCGACGCCAACAGTCAGATTCCGCAAGTCAACATCTGGGATGACCACGACATCATCGACGGCTTTGGCTCGTACACTGATCATTTCATGAAGTGCGCTGTGTTTAGAGGTATTGGTGGTGTTGCACACAAGTACTACCTACTTTTCCAGCACCACCTCGCTCCGCCCAAGAGCACTTTTACCACCGATGCGCCTCAGACACTAAAGGCCGGCCCCGAGGGCACAACACCCGCCGATCCGGCTCAGATCAAGGACACCTTTGTCATGACCAATGATGTTGGTGATCCATCGTACATCATTGGACACAAGCCAGGACCATACGTGGAGGAGCCCAGTCGCAACATCTATTGCCAACTCGGCGCCCGCATTGCTTTTGCTGGCGTTGACGCACGAACAGAGCGTACTCGTCACCAAATCAACTACCCCGAGACCTACAAAATGCTGTTCGATCGCTTGCACAAGGAGTTCGAAGCGAACAAGGAATTGAAGCACCTGATCCTGTTGCTTGGTGTGCCAATCGCGTACCCACGACTGATCTGGTTGGAGAATATCCTGCAATCTCCACTCATTGCCCCCATCAAGTTCCTGAACAAGCGTTTCGGCTTCGCTGGTGGCTTCTTCAATCAATTTGATGGCAAGGTCGATTTGCTCGATGACTTGGACGACCACTACACTGCTCGCCAGCATAAGACTGAGCGTCGCGAGTTGATCCAGATGCTTCAGAACTTCTCCAAGAAGTTCTCGGCTCGCGTCACCATTCTCGGAGGCGACGTCCATCTCGGAGCCATCGGTCGTTTCTACTCCAATCCCAAGCTGCAGATCCCGGCCGAGCAGGATTGGCGCTACATCCCCAACATCATTTCTTCCGCCATCACCAACAAGCCTCCCCCACAGGCTGTGGCCAATCTCCTCGCCAAGCGCAACAAGATCCACCACCTCGACCACGACACGGACGAGACGCTCCTCGAAATCTTCGATCGCGACCCAGGCCTCGACTCCAAGGGCAATAAGATCGATACCAATGGCGCGAACCCCGAGCGCAGCCTCACGAACGGCAATTCTACTATCGATGGCAAGATCGAGAAGAAGACGTCAGACGCGAACCACGCTACCATGCCCTCCCGTAACTACGCCATCATCTGTGAATCAGCTACGCCTCCCTCGGCCACTCTCTCTGCTCCGGCCCCTGTGCCCGGCCAGGCGCCCTCTACCAATGGCGATGCTGCATCCACTATTTCTTCGCCACCGGGCAAGAAGGATAACATGCGCCATCCGATCCATGTAGGTGAACACGGCGCTGGCACGCAACATCCTGCTGCCAACGGACTTACGCCCTCGGGACTGTGTGGACCGTACGGTTTGGACGTGAGCTTGCGTGTCGAGATCAGCAACTCAGACAGAGAGGGCAGGACGGATGGATATGGTTTCAGTATTCCGGCATTGGCCGTGAATGAGGCGTTGAAAGATCAGGGAAGTCGGTGGTAGATTTTCAGAAGGTCAGAGAGAAGAGGGCTAAAGACTGGGGTATAAGATGAGGTATAATGTGGCGGAAAAGTGAATATTCACGGAGGTGGAGATGTAGTGTATGTTTGTGCGTTTTCTATACCCTGTATCTGTGAGTTCTGTAGTTCATAGTCTAGTTCCGTCTATAATTTGACGTCAGAAGGGAATCAAAGCCTTGAGTCTTCCTGCCTCTTTTTTGAGTCGGCACCTACTCGTGAAACTCTTCATGGTGGCATATCACAAAGCTGACGACGGAACCACCGCACTGTCCTACTCATGTACGAGTCATCGCTCTGCCACTACATACAACCAGGGCCAGCTTGTTTATTGCTAGATCAGGCCTTGATGTATACGAGAAAGCTGTCTTTTCATGAGGCGCCGATTTAGGTACCATCTGAAGTCTCACAACTCTCCTAGAAGTGCTACACCACATTGTTGTTCTACAGGACTCTTTTGACATACCTACAGGCTTATTTTTCAAGGAACAGGATTCTACTTCACAATTGTGTTGTAATTAACATGCATGCCTAAGGAAAATTGAGATAGCTGACACAGTGCGTCTCTAACAACTAGTTTCCTCGAATACGCGTAGATAATATTGGTACATGCTCAACGGTCAATGAAAATCACGATCTCCTTGTTCTCCTCGTCTTCCTTGTCTTCACCTCCCCATTCATCTCCTTCTCATCCTCCACCTTTCTCTTCTTCGAACCTACTTCCATCTTTTCTAACGCCTCAACCACAAGCCCCGATACCATCCTCACAATCGCCCTCGGCGTCGGTCCCGTCCTCGTCGACTCAATCACCTCGCTATCATGTACCTGCCCATGCGTCGTAATCACTGCACAATCCACCCCATTCTGCTGCAAAATCTCACCATATGCATTCCCCTCGCTTCGCAGCGGATCAACAGCTGAATTAACAATCAGCGTCGGCGGCTGCAGCTTAGCATGCGCTTCGGGGATCTTGAGCGGTGTCGCGAGCTCGGATTCACGATCGTCTGCTGCTGGAATATACAGCGCGACGGATTGCTTGATGAATGGCACGGTGAGAAGCGGGCCGTCGAAGAACTCAAACTCGCTGCGGGTTTCGCGGTCGGAGAGGCGGGTGTCAACGAGGGGGTGGAGGAGGACTTGGTAGCGGATGGGGATCTTGGGGGTGCGGGTTGAGGCGAGGATGGTGGTCGCGACGGAGAGTTGACCTGTGTGTATACTTAGTGGACTTCAGGCCCCAGTGATGATGATGATAAGGTGCGAGAGATGTAAACGTACCTCCGGCACTGTCCCCCACAACTGCTACCCTGTCTCCGTCGAGTCCCTTCTTTGCTCCATTCTGCTTTACCCACTTCAACACCGCGTAACACTGTTCCTGTTGTGTGGGCCACTTCGCTTCCGGTGCAAGCGTGTATTCGACAAATACAATCGCTTGACGTGTCTGTAGTGCAAGGTCGCGGCAGATACTATCGTATGACTTGACACTATCGCATCACCACATCAGCATCGCTTCCTTTCTCTTTCAAGCTTCTTTGAGGTCGTGTTCATCTTACTTTCCCGATATGAACGCTCCTCCATGCAAGTACAGCACGATACCTAGCTTCTCGGCATCGACCAAGTCATCGGCTTTGAAGATGTATGCTTTGACACCTCCTTCGAATGGTACGGTGAAGCTTGTGCGCGTGACGCCGGGAGTGGGGTTCGTGACTGTTTGCAAAGTGTCGAAGACAGCGCGGAACTCAGCGACGGAAAGCGTCTCTATGGGAGGTTGAGATGAGAACTGTTTCGCAAGGGCTGCGGAGAGAGGATCAAGATATGGAGCCATTGCTCGTGTTTAGAATGTAAACTATGGATAGGATGTTAGGAAGGATATGTGATACGAGCAAGAGACCAGTCTGAACAGCTTCTGGAAGATTGATATAAGGCAGTGAAGCTTCTTGACAAAATGTCATACTACTAAAATAGATGTCGAAACGAAAACATGTGGGCCGTTTGGGGGGCTGAAGATCCAAGACGGGAAAAACGAGTTGGATCGCCCATGCTTATGTCTACGAGATCACGGGTACCTGCGCTGACCACCCGATTACTATAAGCATAGCTGGTTAGGGACATTCGTCTGAGCTTGAACCATTCAAGTTCTGATCAGGTTGGTGCTTAAACCATACAGGGTAGCACCTGTATACCACTGGTGTGCTACGATGCAGAACATACTCTTGTAACCCAAGTCAATTGAATCCCTTCAGAAGTCAGCACCAGTCTACCAGATCTACATTTACTCTCCGAGAAGTGACCAGCGCAAGCATAATTCTTGTAAGGCGCACGTGGCCCTTACCAGGATCTGCTTGCTTATGGTATGTCATGAATGACTAGAGCCTTCAGCCACATGCTGACGCCATGCAACGCCACACGTATCCGAATGGGAAAATGACACACCTCGATTGAGATAATTCTTAACACTCATTGTCTGCTTTGACTCATCACTTGTGTTTCTTTGCTCTACTCGGTCCCTTTCGAATCATGTTTAGAACCTTTGATTGTCATCGTAGCGAATCGAGAGCTCCCTTGATGGCAGCTCGTGGCGCACGCAGAAGCGCAGTAGCTACGCGGGTGACAAGAGATAGTAGCAGAACACTGTTTTGTCTTGCGCTAAAGCTCCGATGTTCTTTCCCTTGATGTATTGGGTTTGATGTTTGGAATACAGCCATCGATCAGTCTCTCTTAATAAGTCTACCTGCGACTCGCGAAGTAGATACGTACATAATATGCAATCGCCCCTATGACCCAGATGCCCACCAATATCCCAGCTTGAATAGGGGCAAACACTGCACCTCTGACGACCACAAAGCCGCTTATGAGAGCAAAAAGTATAGGAATTATGAGATATGGCTTCACAGGCCGTGGCAGGTCGGGCTCTCTGAATCTCAAGATGATCGCACCCAATACAGTAAGGAAGAAGAAAGCATACTCCGCCAACCCATTCAGCGTCAATAAGATGCGCATGTTGCCCAAAAGGATATACACCGATGACAACACCGTGCTCAGGACCAGCGCATTAATCGGCGATTCGCCCTCTTCCAAGGCATCCTCGGCATCGTCTTCATCTTCGTCTCCACTAGCAGCAAAGGAGGTGATTTTGAATGTGCCGAGCTGTCCAACTGTACCCAGAAGACGGGGAATCCAGGCACGGTTCGCGGCTGCAACAGTCATGCGGCCTGCAACGAAGCTGTTTCCAAGAAGAGAGCCGAGTATGACGAGACAGATCAGTGCTGTGGCGATGTAGGCAACTGTATGACCGAGGAAATGTGTGACTGCAGTCTGAACGAATATCATCAGCAAAGAATCGAAGAGAAGGGTGATGAAGGGTAACGTACCACTGCGGCGGCGTCTGTCGTAGCAACAACGGACCAAGGAAGAAGAATGTAGTAAACTGCGTTTGCGGCAACGTAACAGAGTATGATGGTCGGGATAGCCGTGTTAATTGACAGCGGAAGTTGGCGACTGGGGTTTTGGAGTTCTGCAGCGACGTAGTTTGCCTTTACTCGTTGTCAATCTTTGTTTGATTACCTAAATGGACCTAAGTACGTACCTTGTCCCAGCCAGAGTATGCCCACAGCGCACCATAGAGTGCTGTCGAATAGAATCCCAGAGATTCCCAAAGGCTCACCTCAGTCCAGTCGAAACTCCCACCATCAGGCAATGCGGTATCTCTCGGTGCAAACCAGTTTTTCTTATGCCAATCTTCACCTCCGTTATCCCTCCCGTTGCTAACGTAGATGCCCACCACGACCAATCCCGCGATTATTAACAAGAAAATTGTCAGCAACTTGACTGCGACAAAGAAGCTTGATAGCCTGGTACTCGTGCGGGTGCTTATCGAGTTCAAAACTGTTACGCACACCAACACTGCTACGCTCATCAATTTATGCGTGATTGGCGGCTCAGGGTTATCGATTCCAATGCTTGAGTAAATCGACTCGACAAAAACAATACTCAGAATCGCAAGCGTCGCAGGCATCGTGGCCACGATCCATGACCAGGCCGCCAAATATCCCCACACATCGCCGTACATGTATGATAAGTACGGCTGGATACCTCCTTCGCCAGGAAATGCAGTGCCAAGCTCAGCCATGGTCAACGCACCGGTCCATGCGAGAATACCTCCTAGAAGCCATATGAGCAGTGAGGCACCGGGAGATGGGACATTGGCGTCAATGGGTCCCGGTGAAGAGAAGACGCCGGAGCCGATAACGATGCTGATAAGGAGAGCAAAACCGTCGACAGCGCGCAGGTTGCGAGCGAAAGTGCCATGATGAATGGCAGTGGACTCGGTGGCATCTTCATCGGTGTGGTATGTGTTTGGTATATCTTGCGATGACTCCTGGGAAAGGAGAGGAGTTCGAGATGACGGGGCCATGGTTTGAGGGATGTCGTTCAGAGAGGACGTGTTTTCCGCCAGATCATTTGGAGGCTCGTTCAGCAGGTTTACAGTTCAAACATGCACTGACATTAGATAGGAAGCTTCTGGCAGATGAATGGCAAGTTGTAGTTGATGAAATCAAGTTGAAGTGTGATGAGTCGAACGCGTAACGTGATAGCGGGATGGCGTCATTGCGAATTATGGAGATAGGCAGATGCTCGTGCACCACTCTTGACACACATTTACTTTTTCTTCGGTAACAATCAAGAGGAAGTTCTACTTGCGATACAATCGACAATGTTGAGAAAATCACTAAAAAGTCCTGAGCATGACTTTTCCGCGATGGCTCATAATGCCAACATACTCGAAACCTTGGAACGTGTATAACACCCAATTATCATTAGGCGAAGTCGACCGGATCATTCCAACATAATCGTGGCAAGTTGCTATGAGTTGAGAAATGTTGCATATGATCTCTGAAAGTTCGTGCATCCGGAAGCGCGTTGTGGTATACCTAGGAATGTATCTCGAAAAGGACCAACGCACAGCACATGGAAGTATGTCGTCCATTCAGTCAGTTCATGATTAATTCATTTGTGCTTCTCGGAATCAACTTCTCATCCCAAACATACATACACGCCCTGACCACTTGGACACCTCGCTCGCTGATGACTGATCGCCTGCTGTGCCGCAGAGATGCGTCTGTTCAGCCGTCGAAAAGAATATCATACTTTAAGACAGCCAAGCACCGACACTTTCGTACAGTTAGTATCGATCTCTTGCTTGTCTTTGTTTTGGATTGACTGCAATCATGGTCGGTATCTCGGAAATACGCAGAAGCAACGCAGCCTACGCTGCTCAAGACCATTTTGGCCTCCTGTGCGTCTTTGCCGGCGCGACTGCAGGGATCGGTGCTGCAATGTTGAAGGAGATGATGGCGTTATTGCGCTCGTCGACCTTCTACGTATTAGGACGAGAGCCTCATCGATTCCAAGCCAAGCTGGACAAGTTGAAACAGATTGGCCCCACGAACCAAATCATCTTTGTCGAAACACAGATTGCCCTTATTTCGGAAGTCGACAAAGCATGTGCGTTTATTCGTGAAGCTGCCAGAAAGGTCGATATAATCTGCGTTGGCCCTGGTGGCATGCCATTCCAGGGTGCAGTCTGTGGGTTCTTCCTTGTCTTCGTGTGGGTCGCATGGCTCATAAGATCAACAGATAAGGCAGAAGGTCTCGAAACTTGTTTCGTGGTATCTTACTACTCTCGATTGAAGCTCGTCTCGAATCTGTTACTTCCGCTTCACCGGTCTCCTCAGCCACGGGTCCTCTCGATCCTCAATGGTACGAAAGAGAAGAGGATCAATTTAGATGACATCGGTCTTGAGAAGAATTGGGGCATCGCTGCTGTCGTCAATCATACCACGATGTGCATAAGCCTGGCATTCGATTACCTCGCCTCCAACGATGACCAAAAGCACATCACCTTCCTCCACGTCAGCCTAGGCTTCGTGTCCACCGACACTCCTCGCACTGTATATCCTTCCAAGGAGAAAGGACTGGTACAATGGGCTCTCATATCGCTCTTCCAGATCATTTCGGGATGGATTATAAAACACTTTGGCATAACTGCAAAGGAGTCTGGTGAGAGGCATGCATACGAGCTGACGAGCGAAACATTCGTTCCCGGCTCATGGCGCGTCAGCCGTCTCAACGAAGTCGTACCTGACAATCAAATTCTTGTTGGGTATAGGGACAGTGGCTGGAGTGACAGGATTTGGGACTTCACTGTCGGTGTGTGGGACGCAGCGTTGGCCAAAGGGAGTCAACCTCAGGTTGCTTCGGATTCCTGTCTAGGTTTTGTGTCTACGCAGGAGCTCGTACTTGGTGGTGTACCGCCATCGTATCCACGTTCGGGAACTCACTTAAGTAGTCTACAGCCAGACATATGGTACTCTTCTAAAGTCTTGATAAAGTGCTTTACAGGACCTTATGCCTGTGTCGTAACAGACATTGCCATCCTTAGGCGCCTTCGAGGTTGCCGAAATTTGCCGAAGCGAATTCGAACCACGATCAACGCGAAGTTCTGTGACGTCGATACCAAAACTACGTTCGAATCATTTGCATAAGAAAGCACATCAGTGTTTCCTTTGATAAATGTGACATGTTGAGATGAGGAAGTTGAATGAAACATGTGAGTTCGGCAGCGAGTGGCCCATCCCCGCTTGTGTGACTTCCGAGGTTACGGTACGACACCTAAGCACTTACACTTCGCTAATCGCATCTCACTTTCCTGTAGCCCATCAGCATGTAGCATTGAATGCTTGCATATACCAACCTTACAGCGTTTTCTTACGAACACCAACATGGTAGTCCGACCCTACTTCACCGAAAAGAAGCAAGTTCTGCCGTTTGACAAGATCATTGAGCTTGAAAAGATCGATGACTTGACGTATCGATCCATCGTGAAGGCTTATTCGCCTACTGGTATGATGCATACCCGGGATTCACATGCTATGCGCTAGACACTCACATATCTAGGTGGTCAGAATGGCACCTATGGAGGACACGTCTTCGCGCAAGCCGCCTGGGCTGCTGCGCAAACGATAGACGAAGGATATCTGATACATGTACGTATGGTCTCCGCCCTTGTTGTCCTACCGCTCATTTGCTTAGAATATTACTGGCTATTTCATCTTGGGAGGAAAGCCTGATGAGCATTATACATATAAGGTCAAGAAGATACGCGATGGCTACAACTACTGTACCCGCTCCATCAACGTGAGTCAAATTGCTGCTCATGGGATCATGTTCACTTGCACATGCTCCTTCAAGCGAGAAGAAGGATCTCCGGTGGACATGCAAGATCAGATGAATTTGAAAGAAGTATATCGAGACGCATTGGAAGACAAGGTAAATGAGCCAATGGAGCATAGAACGGCACCCTCGACCGACTCAGAGGAGTTTCACAAAGACTATCTTCCCGCACATCCTGAGCACTTCAACCCATTACCCGGCTTGCACATTCGCAAAGCTGATATGACGAAATACAACGCGAAACGGAAAGCGATAGACCGGCGACAACTCCATTTCTACTCACTGCGCGGCTCTCTTCCTTTACCGACCGCACCGTACCCTCCAAGATCAGACCTGTCGGAAAAAATGACCTTGACACGAGAGGCAAATATGCACGCTTGTACACATCTTTATGCATCGGACCGCAACTCCCTTTTTCTCGTTCCGAATCATCTTGATCGGCCGAGAGACTACACGCGCATGGCTTCACTATCGCACAGCGTTATCTTCCATGTTGGTATTAAAGATCTGATCATGACGGCCGAGCCACGCATCGGTCATCCAAATGCCGATCCCACACTGTGGGACGAAGGATCACTTCCACTGTGTAACCTGGATGGTTTCAGCAGAGGCGATAAGGATGGTAGGAAGTGGTTCGTTCAGGAAGCACATGTGGCGCGAGCCACTGGCGGAAGAGCTTTGCATACTAGCCGTATGTGGGATTATAATACTGGAGTCCATATCGCGACGACCTTTCAGGATGGATTGCTGAGATTCAGGCACGATGTAAAGCTTTGAAGCATGACAGCATTGCACGAAGGCGTTTTCAAATTTGACCGCATGAAATTCTGACAATTAAACAGCACCTTGATCGCCGCTCATCCATCTGTCATCAAACGAAGTCCTGAACCTATGTCAGCTTGCAATCCGTGACCATATTCTGCCCCATTGTCCTGGTATCCGTGGTTCTTATATATACGTCCCAGTATCCCACAGGTAAACCTCAGCCAATGGTGAACAGCACACTTCAACGCAGCAACTTCGGACTCATCTTCATCATTCGAGCCGAATTATGACCAATATTACGCCCCAGCATAGGTTGACCAAAGGAAGCGCAACGTAAGCAGTAGCTGCTTACATCAACGCTAAGTCGATAGCCAGCAACGCACCACGCCACGCCCACGCAGCTACACTGTAAAGGCCTACTGTGCCACATATTATACATAGATTGAGCCTTGACAAGAGGGGCGCCAATTACCATTCCACGATACTACGATTCTCCCAGATTCCAGCTCTACAAGATCCTTGACGACTATACAGAAAAACCACGTTTTCGGTCACTTGCCCCAAAGAGCAAGATCCATACCTTTACCCACATCAATAGCTATGACAGACACATCTGACAACAAGTTCGCCGCGGTGAACATGGCAGCCGCGCAGTATGAGGCCATGACTTCGGGCTCCACTCGAGAACTCGCCCGCCACATGATTGAGATATCACCACCCATCGATCACGATTCTGTCGTCCTCGACAATGCATGCGGCACCGGCATTGTCGCGCAAGAAGTCTTGCTCAACCGTTTCTCCGAAAATGCCGCACTGCCAAAGATCACCTGCGTGGACGTCGCTCCACCCATGGTTGGCGTAGCTCGCGACATATGCTGCGGCATGCTTTCGGCATACAGTTCTCGCATCACCAATAGCGACACCATCGAGGCAGCGGAGGTGATTACGTGCGACATCATGCCCGGCGAAGAGCTCAAGTTACCAGACGAGCACTTCACGCACTCTTTCACCAACCAGGGAATACTGTTCTTCACAGACGCAGAAAAGGGGGCAAGAGAGATCTACCGGACCCTGAAGACTGGCGGTATAGCGGTAGTGACATCGTGGGCGAGCTTGGGTCACGTCACGCTTGCTCGGGAAAAACAAGAAGCGTACAAACCTGGTTCGACAGTCATGCCGTTCCCAATCGCAGAGGAGTGGTACCAGGCTGCGCATCTGAAGAAGATAATGGAATCCGCAGGGTTCAGGGGCGTTGAAGTGCGTGAGAAGACGGTGTGGTTTGCGAAGAAGAGCGTTGCGGAGCTGGGCATGTGGCTGTATATGATGTGGGCGAATTTCTCTGTTGGATTCAGTGAAGATGAGAAGGCGGAATTTGGGAAAGTGTTAAAGGTTAGTGTAGAGAGGTCGGCACAGAGGGTGAGCAGGCTTGTTGCCGGGGATCTGGAGGGTCAGATGGAGGAGTTGGTCGGTCTCCCGTCGGTGGCTTTGGTCGCTGTTGCGAGGAAGGAGAGAGATGGCGGAATGTTCCCAATCGGTGCTTTCCAAAACTTTAGAGAGTACAGAACTTAGGGAGTACTCCGGGTTGAAAAGGTGTCATCAATTGATTGAAACCATGGTTTTGTGCTCTCCAGGCGTCAAAAGAGACTATCATCTTTGCCCACTGGTGTCCCACAGCTCAGATTGCCGACAACGATTGCTGATCCTGCTCAGACGATCGTGAAAGTCCTTTCTTCCGGCGTCTGGCCTGTATATCTCGAGATTTGCCATGTCAGACCGTCCCAACGACACAGACCGATCCGACGCCATTCGTCACTCCCATCAACCAAAACCACACACAAGCATACCAACATCTTGGCGACGCTATCCTCAGCTACCACGATGCAATGAAGATCGAGCGGCACTTGGGCCTGCCCATCTAGCAGCCAAATTCCGGTGTTCAGTTTCCACTTTGACGCATTGAAGCGCTTGACACCAGACTTCTTCAGATCGTTGGTTGTCAAATGGTATGAAAAGCTCAGGCCGGAAATAGTCATTGACCCAGCAACATCTTTGCATCAATAGACTTGATGGTCATTTGTGGTTCGAGGTCGATGAAGTCGCTGCTTGTCATTGCGCGGTCATTGCTACCTTTCTTCTTCTGTTGAGTTGCGAGAGAGTTGTGATAAGCTACTGGACCGCTTGCACAGAGCCACGACCATGTTGGCGCGAGGAAAGGCTGTTGGGATGATGACGAATCCACGGCTGGCTGGTTTGGAATCCACCATAACAACTGTCGCCACAGCTGGGTTCTCCACATGCCTGCAACGGGTTCTTGGTGGAGCAGTCGCGAGAGTGGTCGTAAGATACCTTGTAGCGCGACGAGTCTGTCTCGTTGATGTGTTAGGTGGCGAGACGAATAATTCTTGACGAGTTGTATCCAGGCATCAGCAAGTTTCTGCTCCAAGATACTGACATCCGCAGCCCCAGAAAGCGTCCGACGAATCGCTCTTAGAGCCCAAGTCTCATCAGGATTTTCGTCCTGAAGTAGGTACGTCGATATGGGTGAAGACTCTGAGGCGGATACAGTGTTGCAATCCCAAAAGATCTCACCCTTCCCAAAGTACAGTATCCGACGCGATAGCATCTGCTCTTGTAGGATCCAGCCGCGAGTGTCAAGGGTGCCCCTCTTACGAGGACCGGCACTAACTCGAGACGTGTTGGGAAAAACATAAAACTCTCCTTCGCCGTCGTATTCGACTCGTTCGTGGTAGGGCTTCCGCTCCAGGAAAGGGACCGCGAAAGGTCTTATGCACTTTGCTGTTCGTGGGCGTATTAATCCTTCAGAGTGGTTCTCGGCATCAGCCACCGCAATGGTTACGATTGCCCCACTGAACACTTCGCTCATCTTCGCAGACTCCTGTAACCAGTCCTCCTCAGAATCTTGTATGATACACAGGGCATCGATCCATATATATTGGTATCCTAGGCGTCTAGTAATTTCGATCGCGTCTTGCATCGTCTGTGTTAGCTCACTCAACATGAAGCTTTCCATGCGGCTATGGATGTTCGTGGACAGGGTCTGAGGGAGGCTCTCGGAACCCCAACGGTGGTTAAGCGTAACATAAGGTGCGCATAGCGTTGAATCGTGCACGACTTTCAACGACTCGCCGAGAACCTGGACAACCCTGGTTGGGAAGTATCGTTTCATGCCCAGGCTATTGCACTGAGCATGGGTATTGGTGCAGTTCTCTATCCAGCGCTTTGCCAGCGAGACTGCTGCTGGCGACCCTGTGTTTTGATCCTCAAGAGACTCCAGAGACTGAAAAGTTCTGTGCCAATCATCTAGATTGTTAATCCTGCGAGCAGCTCCTGTCATGTCGTTGCATGATATTTGCCAAAGAATCCGACCATAGCTCTGACACATTTTGAAGTGAAATCACACTTACCCGTTATTCTCTGAACATTGTGCAGAATAGTAGTATCGTCAATGTTTACTAGTAATTGGCAACCAGACGTTGGTGTGTCTGGATAACACCAGCTTACAATCGAGTCTCCTCTGGAATGAGTTGGTTTGCAATCATCAACTAGCTTACAAAATCTACACAGTTGGGTCTGATGTAGTTGCTTGAGGCTGGATGACATTCTCTCTCCGATTGCTGAAAGCTTCAGCAAACATGCCCAACACAGGGAAGTTGTGTTAACTGAGTAACCTTGTTCTGATCTCCAGAAAGAAAGTGTCGGCCCTTGTGGCATATGTATCGGTGTCATGCTAGGTTTTCCCTCAATCTGAGCTTTGATACGCTCTTGCATATCTTCGCCCACTGATAGCAGTACACAATAGTCCATCAAGATCTTAATAGCGTCGAAATTTCTGCTCTCGATTGCTGAAGCCATGAGCCGAGCTCCGCTGTCAGGATGCGCTTCGAAGGAGGACGTAACGCAAAGAAGCATGAACGCAGTGTCAATATTCGCGCTTTGAACAGCTATATCCAGCGAAGTTCGTCCTGTTCGCTCTCGAGTGGCTATGTCGGCACCGTTCAACAGCAATAACTTTGCGACAGTCGAGAATCCTTGTTGAACAGCAATGTGCAGAGTTGACCAACGATCATGTACGAACGTTGCGACATCGAGAAGCCTTCGATCGTAAGCGAACTCTTGTGCCGGGTGGAATCTGCCCTCAGAACCAAATTCTTGTGATAGAGAGACTTGTTCGCCGGCTTTCTGTCGTGCATTGGCGCCATGCGATAGGAGGATACGCACAGCCTCTACGTGACCGTAGTATACAGCTTCCAACAAAGGTGACATACCCGCCACATCTCTAGCGTTCACATCCGCCCCATGGTCAATGAGTTGTTGGAGATTACTCGCGTCCATGTCGCCCGTTGCGATCTGTAGTGAACCCCGATGAGGGTCACCAAGAGCGATGGGGTGATCGAGCCAGAATCTCATGTATGGACGCGCGCGATCGCCGAGAAAGCGAACGCAATTGATGACCGCACCGTATTCGAGTAAAATGTCGCCGATGCACATCTGAGCGTGACTGCGCTGGGTGGTCACCTCAACCAGTTCCGCGAGGCATTGTGCAGTCCATAGCAGTGTCAAACCATGACTCGGTGTCGCAAGTTTGATCAGAGTGCGGACAAGGCCTTCGTCCTGTGCGCGAACAGCAGGCAAAAACGGGTTATCCATCAGCATTGAAAGCATGTCCGAGAGGTCACACATCTGATCTTTGAAGTTTGCGCCGTACTCCATCAGCAGTGCTATCCTTCTGTGATCCAGACAGCAAGCTGCATCTGACAGTGGGTGGAATACGTGATACACATGTCGAGCCAAGCTTGTATATTTTCTTATCGATAATTCCATACTTTCCACCTTCGGGAACTTGGAAGAACTGGTATCTTGCGAGGAATTTTGAGCATAAATACGTCTCCATTCCAGGAAGAGGCCCGATGACAAGTCTGAGGATAACAAGCGATGCGCTGAGACCCTGGTTGGTAAGTTGGATGGGATACGATGACCTAGGACTATAGCATTCGGATCAGACCCCTTCGCGAGAAGAGATCTGTATTCCTCCAACATGTTTGCGGGAGCCTGTCTGCGTGCTTCGTCGATATGGCGCCATTCCACCATGGCCAACCCGAAGAGCTCATCAGGAGACAGAGGAAGGTCATGTTGTGGCCCTTGTTCATCAATCTGGGGAGACATGTTGATCTGCTCTGTGGCTTCGTAAGGTCTCTACTGGACAGTCCGGGAAGGTTGAGGCTAGGCCGGATATATCACTGATGATGTGCAGCACACCACGGCAATGCGTACCTATCAGAGAAAATATAACTCGTGTACACTGCCTGATTTCGATAAGTTGTCGAGGGAAATTCGCCTCACGTATGGGGAGCAGAGCAGGCTGCACGTTGTAGCTGTTCAAGATGCACACGTGACCAACACGCTGATATGTTCCCGCAGACCATGTTTAACAACAAATAACTATGGGAAAGACATGCTCCGTCCAGGTGCAGAAGATTCTTTCGCTTCATTGATACATATACAGCCACGATGGGTTCCACGGGGGTCGCGACGAGACACACGACTATGTGTTATGCCGAGGTCAAAGGCGTCCAGCGATGCGACTTGTCGGATCTCCATGGGATTATCGTGGAGAATGCGCATGTGAATCATGGTGGCAGGGTGGAGCCGCAAACCGGTTCTGCTGAAATCTGGATCACAAGCAAGGCACTAAGCACTAGACGACATGCGGGGCAAGCGCGTCCCTAGTTGCATAACCATAACATAACTTTAAAGTCAATTGGTGATCATCGTGACGTACCTGCCAAACACGAGAATTAACAACGCAGCTAGCACTCCCTTATAGCTGCAATCCCTCAGCTCCAGTGTGTTCCGCATCACAACAATAATTTCGAGATACCCACTCCTCTTTCTCCATCAAGTCTCGCATTCACCCAATCACACATACCACAATGCTCTCAAGACAGGCGCTCCAGAATGCTCGGTTTGCTGCCCGCAGTGCTGGCCGCCCAGCATTGAGGACTGCGAAGCCTCAATTCCGCGCACAGCAAGCAAGGTTCGAGAGCACCATCTCTTCCGGCAATGCAACCTCCGGCAACTCTGGTGCAGGCTCTCATGCAGCAATTGGTGCCGTATCAGGTGCGCTTGCTGCTGTGACCGTCGGCTACATCTTCTACCGCATGTCCGGTGCTCGCGATGTGGTCATGACTTCCAAGAAGACCAAGGAGTACGTCAACTCTGCAACCAACAAGATCAAACAGTCGACTCCGGAGCCCAATGAAGCACTCACTTGGCTCCGAAATGCTGCGCAAAGCTACGCTGCCTTCATTCCTGGCGCCAAGGGCTACGTTGACTCTGCTTTCGACGACCTCGATGCCATTCGTGAAAAACACGGCGGCGAAGTCGATGCAATCGTTAGCGAGGCTTACGAGGAGATGCGCGGAGTGCTGGGCAATGGCGACGTCAGTCTCGTCACCGCCCACAAGACCTGGGACATCATTGCCAAGCACATGAGCCGCATCGCGGACCTCGCTGGCGACTCCGCTCAACAGATCATGGACAACCACCCACAACTGAAGGAGAAGGTGGGCGGCAACTGGGACAAGCTCAAGGAGTACGGCGACAAGTACGGCCCCGAGGCTAAGAAGGAAGTCGACAGAACCTGGAAGCAGGTTGGGGATGTCATCAAGACTGGCGTCAGTCCGGCGAACATCGAGAAGGTCAAGAGCATCGTGCAGGAGAAGGTCGACAAGCTCAAGAAGCTCGGTGACGCGGCTTGGGATAAGGGCATGGAGCAGGCTAAGCCCTACCTTGACAAGAACCCCAAGGTCAAGGAGCTTGTCGAGCAAAACGCCGATGCGCTCAAGGGGGGTGATGTACAGCAACTGTTCAACCGCGTCAAGAAGGCTGTTGAGAACGGAGACACTGGTGATCTCGAGGGTTACATCAAAAGCGCGACCGACAAGGCCAAAGATTATGGCTTCGGTGATCTACAACAATACATGAACAAGGTCCCTGGTGGCGACCAGATCATGCCCAAGCTGAACCAGCTGCAAGAGGTTGCGCAAAAGCATGGCGACGAGGCACAAAACATCATGAAGGATGCCATCAGCGAGATCAGCGAGATCCTCAAGAAGAGGGGCGACCAA
This sequence comes from Phaeosphaeria sp. A1 3.1a, assembly GCA_003501895.1. Lineage (NCBI taxonomy): Eukaryota > Fungi > Ascomycota > Dothideomycetes > Pleosporales > Phaeosphaeriaceae > Phaeosphaeria > Phaeosphaeria sp. A1 3.1a. Next base: position 37,625 of record QVXC01000112.1, read on the forward strand.
GCTGCGAAGTTGGCTGAGAACGCCAAGGAGGAGTCGAAGAAATAAGTGTATGATATTGGAGAGCATGACTTGACATGATTGTAAAATAGTGCATTTAGGGCGTTTGTCTTAGTAGCGATTGATCCTACTTCCAAAAATGACCATACTTCATTCTAACTACTCAAATTCTTCCTTTACATTCTCTCTCTATCGTAGCTGTCACCTGCTGCCCGAGCATCTCATCAAACCCTGAAACACTGGCCCCACTCTTTTGGGTTTGTGTAATAGGTCGTCACTCTTATTATCCGATTCCTGGAAAGAGAGTCATTGTCTAAGGTCGTTTGAATTTCTCGTCATGTCGTTCATATCTGCGACGCGAGCAGGTATCTATCTATATACAAGGAAGATGATGCGCAACTGGAAACTTTTCTGAAACAACTTACAAACAACAGAAAGGAAGCGAAAAAACAAGGGGACAAGAAAAACTGCCGGTGCGGATAACGCTCATGACGCATGTGGTATCATCCTAGTCCTTGCTCGACTCGACCGTCTCCTACGGTTCCCACTCCTCAGATACGATGCGCTCAGACCACGCTCGCGCGCCCGCTCACCACGAAAACGCGTGCTGCAACGGCCTGGGCTCCTCGTTCGTGACAATCTTCCTGATCGACGCAAACACCGAGAGCAACTGCGCCGCCTCCGCGCCTCCGCTTTCCGCCCAGAAAGTCGACGAACTCGCCTGCTGCATCGCAAGCTCGTAGCACGTATCAAGCAACGCATTCGTGCTCTCCGGCGCCTCCCTTATCCTCAATTTCATCGCGACCGCCATGGCCAGGAACACATGAAACCGCGCCATCGGGATCGACACGGACATGTCGATTCCAGACGCCGCGCGCTGGGGATTCGGGTACACGTTCTCGCACAGGCGGGCGAAGAGGGGTGGCGGGATGTTGTACGCGCGGAACGAGAGGGACTCGATGTACTGGATGAATTCAGAGGTGAGGGTCTCGGCTTCGAAGCGGCTGGGGAGAGGGGTGGTTGCGAGTGCGCGGCTGCGGTCTGTGAAGCTTGATCGTGAGGAACCTGGCGTGGGGCTCTCGGCGTGACTTGCGGCGAATATACCCTGGCGCGGGAGACGAGGGGCGGGCGCGAGGGGCAAGATGTCGTCTTCTACCTCTGGAATTGGAGACATGGCATTCTCGTCGCTGCCAGTTGAAAGCGAAGTTGCGGAAGTTCGCCTGGAGTGGCCTCTGCTGCTCTCTGTGTGGGGTTTGAGTTGACTTGAAGTTGCTTGGGCCATGAATTCCCATGATGGCGCGGTGTGCGGTTCCATGGGTGATGAGGCGAATGATTTGTTGCTGCCGGAGAGGTGTTGGGCCATGGATGCATATTGCGGCGGTGCGCTCGTGGATGGCATATCGGGTGAGGATGCACGTGTGGTACCTGACCAGAATGAAGGTACGTCTGAATCGGGCGATGCCACGTTTGGGACATGCTCACATTCGTTGATAGAGATTGATGGGAGGCTGCCACCAGCTGAGAAGCTGCCCATGTCCAGGTCGTCCGCCGTGAAAGATGCGGGAACCGCTGTATCGAGGCCTAGATGTGGTGGGGGTGTTTGCCAATCGAATGAAGTAGGAGTAGTTGCCATGATGGTCGAATCAAGAGACTCCATGCCATGCATTGGCGCATTTACGTGGGCGGCCAATTGTGCCTCTAGATGGTGTATTCGACCCTCGAGGGCTTCTCGATGTTCTCTTTGCATGGTCAATGGGGCTCCGCACGCGATGATAGACTTGAACTGACAATGCGACCACTTCTCGCGGCTTTTGAGTTCTTATACATTGTAATTGGAATCTTTTGCATGTTGCGCACGGCGTCTCGCCATCGCACCTAATTTTACGTCGTCGGCATCTTTCGCATGCGTTCGAGACGGATTTGCGGCGGGGCTGCCAGTCTTTCACAGCAGTGGGAGAAAAGCGGGCTGGTCCTTCGCCAGCAGGAAGAGTTGCTGCAACTATTAGTAACAATTCGGCGTCCAGAATGATTTGAATAACCTACTGAGTGGACACATGGTTGAGGTTTTGGTCTTGGGAGTCAAGGATTCCGCGCCGGATGGTGGTGTATCCGAAAAACCGCGCAGTGTTAAAACAGCTATGAGCCCGTAGATATCAGGAGATGGAAGGGGAGGGCGGAGGACGAGATTTGTGTTTGTTTTACAGTCCGTCTACAATTGCAGTGACAAACTGGCAGGGGTGACTAATCGTGTACGCCTGCCGTGCGAAAGGCTGCACGATACAGATCTCCGACATGCATGGCTTCACCACTCGACTGCGACGCGCCGCATTGCGCCCGCAAACCAGCGTCGAGCAGCTGCAACAAGCGAGTCATGCCGCGTCGTCTCAACCTGCCGTGCTAGGGGCCATGTTCTGGAAGAAAGCGTGCTGCAGCCAGGGCGCGGAGAGGACGGTCTCCACTCCGCTCGTGCAGCACCGGCGCTTTTGCACTGCCTCGCTCCCACGGCAGATGGAAAAGGCCATGCAAAAGAGCGGACTCCAGCGGAATGACGACCGAGGCCCGTGTCGCATCATGTGCCCGCCCACCACTGGCAGCAACCTGGAGACGTCAGAAGGCTGACAGCGCGATGGCATTTGAACCGTCGTTTCTGCTCTGCCTGTCGCGCTCCACTGTTTGGCTACTCTAATGAGCTCAAGGAACGACAAGACTCTGGGCCGCCTTCTAGCGCTGCAACACGCTGCCCCACAGCCTTGCGTCGAGAACTCCCCTAGGCGCCTGAGGCATCCCCGATTCCCCCCACACTGTCGCAACTGTCGCAGCTTGGAACAGTCCTCTGATGATGCCGCGGAACTGATTGCGGCGTGCTGCCTGTGCTGGTGGTACGCGTCCGCCCTGACACACGATAGCATATCAACCCACACGACACACGATGACGCGACTGTTTGAAGTATGTACTTGCATTAACAATTATGTACTGGAGAAGGGTATCTCATCGCCAACCTACGCACGACACAGCGTCCCGTCCGTCGACTGCACGCCAACAATGCCCTTGTCGTCGACGACCCAGTCTTCACTGCCGACACCGTGGTGCACGTAGAAGAGGCCGGTGGGGTCGACCTGCTTCTTGATCTTGAGGAGCTTGGGGTAGTTCTTGCCCCAGAACTGCTGCTGCCAGTCGGGCTCAGCAATGTCGGCTTCGTTGCCGTAGCTGCCACCAGCAGGAGTGACCTTGCGGAGAGGAGCGAGAATGTTGTTGTTGAGGTTGTCGACGGCAGCCTTCCAGCCCGCGGCATTTTCTTGGGTGACGAGGTTGATGGCGACGATCATGCTCTGCTCGTTACGGAAAGCAGGGTTCACCGAGTTGACATCCTTCTTCTCCTGCTCGGCCGCGTGTTGATGGTACATGTTGAGCATCAATGCATTGTCGACAGCATGCTTCACGGCCTCGAAAGTCTGGGTGCGGAGGTCCTCCGTGGCCCAATTCTCGGTCGGGAGCATGCGGTTACCAGGAGTGGCACCAGCACCACCAACAAAGTAGTCGAACTGACCGAATGTGGCCTGATAAGCGGGGTAGAAGCTGTCGTAGTGGATTGTGTTGGCATTGAGCTGGATGCCGAGCGACTTGCACTTCTCGTAAAACGGCTTGATGAGCGCCTCGTATTCCTCGACAGTCTTGTCGGTAGCGAAGAAGGGGCCCATGGACCACATGTAGGTGCCAGGAGCGAGCTTCATCAGCGAGAAGTACGAGTAGGTCTTGGCCGCGTTGTATGTGGGGAAGTTGTCGTAGAAGAACTTGAAAGCCTCCCAGAAAGCATCAGCTGAGACGGTCTCGGAGGTCATCAGAGTCCACTGGCTGACAGTGACAGGAACCTTGCGGTGCACCTTGACGACGGCAGATGTGACAACACCAAAAGTTCCACCTCCGCCACCGAGCATAGCCCAATACAGGTCTTTGTTGACAGTGGGGGTAGCAGTGACGAAGCGGCCGTTCGCAGTAACAACCTCGAGGGCAACGACTTGGTCGGAACCGACACCGAAAAGCTGCATCACGGGGGAATGGCCACCACCGGCAGAGTAGCCACCGGCGACACCAACCGTTGGGCAGATACCAGAGACAGCGGTAACGCCGTACTTGTCAGCAGCCTGGTACAGCTCAAAACCTTGAACACCAGCGCCAATCTTGAACACGGGGCCCGAGTAGGTGGAGCCCTTGTAGTTCTTGACGTACTGGATGTCCTTGAGGCCGTGGGTCCATACACTCAGGGCACCCTTTCCGACTGAGCGGCCATTGTAGTCGTGGCCGGTGTTACGGACGACCAAGCGGAGGTTGAGAGTCCGCGCCATGTTCACAGCCAACTGGATCTGGGCAACATTGGACACCTTCACAGCATACTCTGCGTAACCACCCTGCGTACACGTTCCATTGGCGAAGTTGCCAGAAGCTGGGATTGGGCAAGTCATGCCGTAGTAGAGAGGGTTCATGAGAGCGCCATTGTCCTCGTAGCTGCGCTATGTAAGTCATTGCTAACAGTGAATAGAGTCCAACTTACTATAGTTCCTCGGTGTTGTAGTTTGCCACGAGAGATGCGCACTTCTCGGCATTGTAGTTGTTGTACTCTGACTGCTTGTAGCAGGGCGAGCCGATTGGGACGATCTTCTCCAGAGCTCCACCAAGCAGAAGGTCAAAAACGTTCCAGACGAGCTTGCTGGGGTACAATAGATCACCTGGCATGGTCTTGCATCGGAGAGACTTGCGGACACGACGAGTGCGTGCACTTAGGGTCGAGTTGGAGCTGTCCTCGAACTCAAAGAGCGAAGCATACTCGGCGACGTCAGGGTTGTTTTGGAGCTCCGTAACAACATTATCAGTGAGCTGCACTGCTTCAGTGTCGAAGAGCGCCACATTGGCCGGAGTATCAGCAGCGACCGTCTCAGCAGCTGGAGCCACAGAGGCAGTGAACGAAGGAACGGCAGAGCTCTGTGCCGTCGCAACAGCGGCACATGCCAGTGAAAGAGTGAACGACTTAGTCAACATATTGAACGATAGAATGTTGAGTTAAGCAAGAGGTCAGAGACGGGTAAATTAAAAGCCTCTGCCTTAGACGTTCCCTGGCGCTCGCGTAGGGTTTTATACGACCTGGGTTACCGCCCCGTGGCGGCGCGCATGAGGAGGCGCATGTGCCCAGGTTATCGGCAGATGGTTCCGACTCGTTGGGTCGAGGCTTTTTGCTGACATGGGAAAGGGACTCGTTTCTCGATGAGCCCACATCTGCGCAAAATAGCACTGCGAGTCAGCGAGAGCAATTCCAGAACGCCATGCAGTGGGCGACGGGGTCCAGAGGGGTGATAAACACGATCGCAGGAACGCGGGTGTTCATTTCCGTTTACGGCGATGCACGAGCGAAGGATGCAGGATCACATATCGACTTTTCAATGCGGTCCACGTGGATGTCGTGTTGCATCTGGGGATCCCACGTGGAAAATCGATACATCCAACGCTCATTGCACATCGTTTAGTGTTGTGCAGACGATCTGCAAACAAACTTTTACACACCATCGTGGAGCAGATTGGATCCTCATGCTTGAATCACTGTCAGCGCTCACAAGGTACGGCCCGCAAGGAACCACTTCTTTGAACCCTCATTATCTAACTGGAGGATAAAGTGGCGTCTGCTAACAGGGATTGTGGCTGGGCCTCGTCTACTATTCTCAGTATGGAACATTGTGGGTCTACATGCTCCGGGGAAGCGATCCTACAGACCACTCGGTTTTCTCGGATTAGCCAAGATTCAGGCGTTCCGTTCACCATTTGCAAATCCATGGTCCAGTGTCAATCTCGCTAGGAATTCTGCCGTCCCCTAGCCCGCGGAGTAAACAGCTCAGACAGGAGCATCGTTTACCGGCACAAAGGTAGGTAAGTTTCTCAAAGGTCGAGTCATGCTACGGAGTCCCCACCACATCTACACGGGAACCGATCAGAACCCACGATGGTTCTGTGGGTAAGACCGAATCATACCGATCGACAACGATGCTCGAACAAGGCGAATATGGGGAATCATCTATGACAATTCGTCCACATGCCCTCATTTACATCTCGCCCTGGTGAAACACCTCATGCGTTCTTGTACTCGCAGTGGGTCCTTCATCAGTCCAGTCACGGAGCCACGGGCCTCCCAGCATAACGAAGGATTTGGCTATGCCTCACTGGACACCAGAACTCTGCCGCCTTGGCCGTGGATGTGGCTCTCGTCCGCGAGATACGCCACTAGAGCACTGTACTAGGCAGTTCAAAGATGTCTGCATCGTAGCGAGCCAGGCGGCCGGATACGCAGGTACGGAGTGAAGGGATGAAGGACGAACCAGAAGGCTCTGTCGGTACATGTCGTCCGGAAGGGCTATAGCAGAGTAGTTGAATCTATACAATGGCGCTGGAAGCGAGGCGGCAGAGACGTGGGATTGTGGCACACTTGTGCTGCAGATTGTTGGAAAGGATTCCTGGCTTAGGGCTAGAATGTGAAGGATGGGAGTGATGAAGAAACAGGGCATAATGCCTCGCTCTCCCCTCCCCACATAAGTTATCTTCTCCGCCGTGGAGCGGTCTGGTGTTGACTCGTTGTTCGTTGTTTTCCTGTTGCTGGCAAACTTCCTCCACTTTTTCGCGTTGTCTGTCTGCGAGTACTGAGTCGACATGTCTGCACCACCAGGCGCTGGCCCACTGCCGGCTCCTGACATGTCGAATGTCGATCCAGGGCTGCAACCCACGTTGATCGCGCTGCTCTACCTGTTTCCTGGGCTCGCACTGTTCGTGCTTGTGGTTCGTTTCTGGAGAAAATATGTCGATCGTTTACTCGGAGGAGGTGAGTTGTGCTGATCACTTACCAGCTACATGGTCACTGACTCTTGCACAGACGATTTCACGATTCTACTCGCATGGATTCTTGCATTGGCGAACAGTGTCATTACACATTTGTGTAAGCATGCGAAGTCCTTCATGGCGATCAGGTGTTAACAGCAAGCATAGTTTGCAAGGAGATGTACACTGGCTATCGCGCGCAAGATGTGCCAGGATACGCGATAGACTTCGTTCATGCTTTCAAGGTCAGCAGTAATGAACTCATCGTTCTCACGTATACCAACAAGACTGCAGCTGCAATATGGACTTAGCATTGTCTACAACCCTTGCATCTGTTTAGTCAAAGCCTCTTTCTTGTGGAGTCTGTACAAGCTCCGCTCGCACAATCCCTGGATCAAGCGCACCATTGTTGGGCTTCAGGTCCTCAATGGAGTGTACATGGTTGCCACTACCATCATCGCCGCAGTCCCCTGTCTGCCGGTCGCCAGATCCTGGGACAAGTCCATCCCAGGTGGCTGCTACGATCCAGTTCTCTACGTGTCCGGCAACGTCTCCGTCGTCATCATCACCGACTTCCTAGTCATGCTGTAAGGTCCCAATCACCCCTTTGCATCTCGACGCAACCTAACAGAAATGGCAGTATCCCCACATGGATCATCTGGGACCTTCAAATGCCCCTCAAGCGCAAACTCGTCACCATCGCCTTCCTCTCCCTCGGCTTCATCGTCATCGCGATCGGCATCGCCCGCCTCCTCTGGCTCCTCGACGCCTTCAAAGGCAAAACCGAATCCTACAGCGTCACATCCGCATACTCTGCCATCGAGTCGTCCGTCGCCATCATCGGCACCTCCGGCCCAACCGTCAAGTACATGCTCAGCCGCTGCATCCCCTGGCTCAGGCCCTCGTTTGAGCGCTCTTCGACGAACAAGAACTCGGGCAACGCTTACAGCTACGGTAACCACTCGAACGTCGGCGCGAGCTCGAGACGCACGCGCAATGGGAATGCGAGTGGGTACGACGATCTTGATAGCGAGTCGGTGGAGCATCAGAATTACGAGATGAAGAGCGAGTGGAGGAAAGATAGTGATGCGAAGAGCGACGAGCAGCGCATCACGTCGGATGAGCAGGGGCAGAATGTGATCGTGAAGAGTGTGGAGTGGACGGTGCATACAAGAGAGGACTCGAGGCGAGAAAGCAATATTGGAATCGCGGTTGCGGGGACGGAGTCGGAATATGGGACGCCGGTGAATAGGCCTGCGGCGAGACCTGCGGATATTGTTTGATGATGGGAACTTGATGAGGATATGTTAGCTGGTGAGGAGGGTGGGAGAGCGTAGTTGCTCGACGATAAAAGCAAATGTGGATATATTGCTATATACCCCTTTCTTCACTGTGTATTGTAGCGTAGCGTATTTGTATGAACTGCTTGGTGCATTTTACTTGCTTAAAGTAACATTGTTGTCTTCTTGTCGCGGGTTAGAGCAGTCCTCGGGACGAAGTTGTGCGCGGCCACTTATCTCCTGTCAGCTTAAAGGCGTCTCAAGTTACTTCTCGTTTCATGTCTTTTCGCCGCGCAAGTTCAGAAAGTTCTGAGAGGCTTCGGCGCCACATTCGTATTCCGAGTTGCTGGGATTCGTCATCCATATCGAAGCGAGGTGCCACGTTGTCGCGTGGTTGCACGCCAACCGCCCTGTACCGTTGGGTTGGGCAGGAGCCAACACCTTTGTTGCTGCGCGAGGCTTTATTGGATAGATCATGTTGGTGGCTTCGCTCGTGCTTTCAAAATTCTATGGTTCACTATGAAGTACACAAATGTATTCCTTGCTGTCGCAGTCAGAGTGTAATAACTTGAGTAGTATGAAGAAGCTCTGTGGAAGAAGTACGGACGTTTGCAAGAAATGGTATGTCGATGGGAATGAAATCAATACACGACGTTGATGTGAGTAAGATGGAGAAATCGAATACGTGGACCAGCAATGGGTCAGCAACAAACAAGTAGAAAGATCCAGATGATGTAACGCGCTGAACGCCTACGAAGCCTGCAGTGGGGGTGGGACCGCGTGACAGACATGACGGGAGTTTGGCACTGTACGAGCTCATTAAGTTTGACTGACAAGTAAGAAGGGGAAGTCATTCAAAGTATAGCAGTTGTGCGACTATTCGAACAAGTTTGATGTTTGTGGCCGGGTAGCCGGCGTGGCGGTTGAGTTCCGCTGTGAACACGCCCCAAATGCCGGCATTCTCGCCGAAAGATGGGGGTGGTTATTCCCGCTTCCCCTCAAATACCTCCACCATGGTTGGCCAGCAATTCGCCATCGCTTTTTCAGAACTATTGCAACAATGGGTCATATTGATGGGGCTGAAGTTGCGAAGCACAACAGCAAGAAGTCGTGCTGGATAGTGCTTGATTCGAAAGTATATGATGTAACAAGCTTTGTCTCTGCTCATCCGGGTGGCGCACCCATCATTTTGAGAAATGCAGGTTCGGTGAGTAAATGGAACAAGTTCATCAGACCTTCAACTAACGTAGGAACAGGATGCGACAGAAGAGTTCAAGAAGTATCACCCACTGAGCTACTTGAACGACTATCTTCCTTCCGATGCACTCCTAGGCGCGGTCGACCCAAACACCTTTGGCCAACTACGCCAACCCAAGAAGGAGACGCCAACGCCAGCATCTGAGACAGACTCGAGCAAGGAAGTGCCGCATGTGTCTATGTGTGTTACCGCGAACGACTTTGAGAAAGCAGCGAAAGCAGTTTTGCCACACAAATCGTACATCTATGTCTCGACCTCTGCCAACACTGGACTCTCTCTGAAAGGCAATCTCGATGACTGGGGTCGCGTCAATTTCCGACCTCGCGTGATGCGCAATGTTGGAGACGTCGATACGCGCCGCAAGATCTTCGGTCATGAATCGCCATATCCCTTTTACATTTCGCCCATGGGAACAATGGGTGCTATTCACCCCAACGCAGAGACAGAAATGTACAAAGGAGCAGTGAGAAAAGGTATCCATGCCGTAGTAAGCACTGCGAGCTCAAAGTCAACCGAGCAAATCATGCAAGGCTTCGTCGAGGAGCAGGAGAAGATGAAAAGCGCGAGTCCGACAACGCTGTTCTACCAGTACTATATGCCAGTTGATCGCAAGAAGGCTATCGAGTTAATGAGGATAGTAAAGAAGTGCGGATACAAGGGACTATGGATCACGGTTGACACGCCCGTTCTCGGCAAAAGGACAGCAGATCGCTATCTGCAAGCGGAAGAAGCACTAGCGGTTGGTATCGAGGACGAGAGCACCGCATCCTGGGAGACTGGTGGTGACAACGATTTCGCGCCCGCCATGGGAGGTCGCCCGGCACAAGGACAGCTGAGTCCGCATACGACGTGGGAGGATCTGGCCTGGATCCGTAAAGAGTGGGATGGTCATATTGTGCTGAAGGGCATCCAGTGCGCCGAAGATGCAAAACTTGCCATGGAGTATGGATGTGATGGGCTTTTGTTGAGCAACCATGGTGGACGGCAGTTACACACTGCGCCGAGTGCGCTGATGACATTGTGTGAGATTAGGACATACTGTCCAGAAGTGCTCAAAAAGCTTGAGATATTCTTAGATGGTGGTCTCAGGGATGGAAATGATGTACTGAAGGCTTTGTGTCTTGGAGCAACGGCAGTAGGCGTCGGTCGACCATTTCTGTATGCTTTGGGGGCATACGGCTCAAAGGGCGTTGAGAGGTGTGTTGATGGTGAGTACAAATACCTCTCGCACAAGATTGATGAGACTGACATATCCAGTGCTTGCAGAAGAACTACAGACTGGTATGCGTCTACTAGGCATCACATCCCTCGATCAGTGCAGACCTGAAATGGTGAACGCGACTTGCTTGCTGAATGAGATGTATCGTCCAGATCAATTCAATGTCAGGAGCAAGCTATAGATAGGATGTTCTCAATATCCGAGCCGTTGACGCTGCCATCTAGCAGCTACCATGATACGAACCATCAGCGAGCATCTTGATATATGAATTCTATATCTGTCATTAGATTGTCGTATACTGACAATCTCTGCATAGCATAGCTGAAAAACACATGTCAGAAAGGATGTTGGCTCTGCGAAAATTCTTTAGCGCACTGTTCCTGCAATGTGCGGGGTCTGCGGCTGATCTTCTCGCCGACCTTTCCCGCCCACACAGAGCCCAATCCTCGTCGTTTGAGGGAGACTTTCGACATTTGAGATGAGCTCGTTGTGAAGACGGAGTATAGAAACGTTATTGTCATGAATTTCCTTCATCCAAACACTTCGGTGAGATGGCCGAGTTGGTTATGGCGCCAGGTTAAGGTTCTCTTAACATATTTCCTGGTCACGAAAGTGGCGTGGGTTCGAGTCCCACTCTCATCAGCATTCGTCTGGCTTCAGTCAGATACCCCAGGTTCTTTTTTTGTTGTTGTAGCGACTGTGGGGTGAATTCGACTTGGCTGAAACCAGAAATATGGTCTGTGCACACCACGACTACCACGCTCACTACTACAAGGAAACTCACAGCTCGATCTTTTGTTCTCGTGAGACCTAATTTTGGTCAACTGCAACATGTGGTTCCTCAACATGAGCGCCTTTTGGCCTTCAAGATTGCTGCGGCAGAAGCGGGAGCTTACAGCTGAGAGTAGCCATTCGGAGCCTACTCCCCCGCCCAAAAGGTAACGGTTATGCATGAGCTGTCGCGTATCATCTTGCAGCCATACAAAATACGCATCGCGTCAGGCAGCGACAAGAACGCGTTGATTGTCGCGTCCAGCGTGTCGAGTTCTAACTTGTTTTCATTTTCTAGAGCAACTCCACAAAATGATCTTCACAGTACACTAATGGACAATTTGTAGGCCAAAGATGTCTGACTCAACTGGTCCTAAGAAATATTTCCACGCGGGCATCGCCTATCAGGAGCACTCATTGCGTCTCGATGCAAGCCGAGCATCATTTGCATCTCTACCAGGAGAGCTCCGCAACCTCGCATACAGTTCGGCACTCAAGTTCCCAAAACCTGTCACCTTCTCGTACTGTGACATCACAGAGCACTTCTACATCACTGGCAGCAAGCGCCATGATCGCCGTACAGAACTCGAATGTCTCGAGCTCCTGAGCAACATCGATCACAACATCCGCGCCGAAGCTCGCTCCTACTTCTTTGCCAACAACACCTTGACTATCGAAGCACGACAGTCTCTGACCACCGACCCGGACTACATCGAGACATACATTCAATTCCTCGAGAACATTGGCGAAATCGGCCGGCGTAGTCTCCGATGGCTCCGCTTAACCGTCACCGGCGACCCCAAGCTCCACCGCCCTACCATGGACAAAGCCCTCAAGCTCTGGGCCCTCATCGCGGACTGCACCAACCTCTCCACCCTCGACATATACGCGGACATCGACTACTTCTACATGAACCAGCACGCCGGACTGCGAATGTACATGTGCACCGAAGGGTATCCCATCTCCAATCCCTGGCCTGTCCCCCTGGAGTCGCTCCAAAACCTCAAGAACCTCAAGCGCCTCGTCATCCGCACAGTCTACAGCTCGCGCTGGCGCTTCTTCCAAGTCGCAGTGAACCTGCGCTCGGCGGAGACCCTGAGGCAGATGAAGCCCAGCGTCGAGCCCAAGACGATGCACATCTCGGTCCATCGTCCGCGCGACGAGGCGACGCGCTTGTCGGAGCAGTTGAAGGGGTTCTTGAGGCGCGGGTTGCGCGGCGCGACGGGTGTGCGCATGATGATGTTGGAGACGTGGGATGTGTATGGGGCTGATGTGCAGTTGGTCAAGGATAAGCCGGGGGATGAGTGGAAGATGCATGACGCTGGGCGCCGGAAGCCGTTGGAGAGGAGGTTCCATAATAGTAACGGCTTCACGCCGAGGACGCCAATGTCTGAGTGAGTTGGAAGAGATGGCCTGCGTTGGATAAGGATTGGTCTCGATGCTTATCACTTTCTGACGCTGGCGGATGGTTAGTTTGGGGCGAGAGGAGTATGATGATGAAGTCCATTGTCATTGCTACACTAAAAGAAGGCATCAAGCCCACATCTCTCTTTGTACAAGAAGCTCCAAACCTAATTTACATAATCTTTTGAGTCCATGGCGCTTGATGCCTATAGCATGTGAGCTGCAGTGGCGTTCGCAGGCGCTTCAGCAGCAGGTGCCTCGACGGCAGGGGGTGCTTCAGCGGGAGGTGCCTCTGCGGGAGGGGCGGCAGCAGCTGGGGGTGGAGCAGCAGCAGCATTCTCAGGAGGAGCAGGGGTGAATCTAGACCGTATATTAGTACACCGTCAGATAAAAAAGGTCAGATATCCAATGCAGATATGAACTTACGCAGCAGTGTCCAATCCAATCTTACCAGCCGTACCACCAACCACAGCCGTGCCATCCACACTCTCCGCGCTCTCCTGGCTCAACTTCGCATAGTCCGCAACCTGCTTCGCGTTCGCTGCATTGACGACCATGACCTGACCCAACTGACAATGAGGGCCAGTCGCGCAGTACAGGAACATAGGCTCGGTAGAGGTAACAGGCATATTGAAAGTGCCAACGTCCGTCTGGCCATCTTGGAAGGGAATGTGTCCGCTGTGAATCCCGCCGTCCATGGGCCTGCACGCTGCGTCTGCAGTCGACTGAGTTACTGTGTGGTTGCCATTGGAGAACTGGAATTGCACAATGTCGCCGACGGCTGCGACGACCGAGTTGGGCACAAAGGTGTCCTGGGGTCCACCGACGATGACTGGGATGATCTGGTTCTGGCGACGATGGGGGCGAGCTGGTGATACATTAGTAAGTTTGCTCAGGATGAAGACGAAAATGAGTGTATATACCTTTGATGGTTGGACCCCTGGCTGCCTTTTGAGTCGCTGGCTGAGGAAGAGCAACAACCACGCTGCTAAGGAGGAGTACACTAGCGATGAAGGACTTCATATTGACTTCTGGTAATACAATAATAGCTTGTATACGGTCGTAGTTGGTGAGAATAGGGAGACCCGCTCAGCGGTATGTTACGAATTGAAGAAATAGAGACAGTAAACAATTACGAAGTAGTAAAGACCGTTCTACGGTGCTACAAAATGAATGAACGACTTGCAAAAAAAGAGAGCAATGACAACTTGATGAAAGACCACGAACTTCCTACTTGCACGTTCTCCATCGCATGATATATCGTAATCCGCAACCCACGGCACTTCGACAAGCTTACCAATGCTATGCCCAGTGGCCCACGCTGCATCTCCACTTACCTCCCGTTCCTCCCCTACACCATCAAAGTATGCTTAATTTTGCGATACCCATCATGCTCAAACTGGGACAAGGCCTGAGGTCGCCATGTTTCGACGAATGAGAATGTCAAAGGTGGAGCGCCGAGCGGCTTGACGTCTTGTTTGGGGCTGCGCGGTGTTTGACAGCAGACACTATTGCGTAGTCTGCCGTTTGAGGTGTTGTGGGGCGCCGATTTGCCGATGTTGCAAAGGGGACGTTTGGAAACCTTGCGTGCCTTACCATCGGGCTTAGGCTTTGCTTGTGAGATGGAAAACGTACGATGAGTTGTTGGACGACGTATGTCCGAATGTCCGGTCAAGACATGAGATGGCGGACTTTGCAAAAGTTGAGGGTGCGGTCAGACTAAATATTGCGGTGGTTGGTGTTGATGACGATGAAACGAGATGAGCCGGGAAGATTCTTTCATCTCTGCGTGGAAAGCCATTATCAACGTCTTGTGCAAGGGGTCTGCGGTGGTTCTCCTCCTCCATCGACGAAGACCGTCGTGTAACGTCGTTTTCATGCACAGCATGAGTAGTTGCAAGTTCCCACTTAACAGGAAGGGGTTCGCTGCCATGAGACCAAGCCGCTAGCTCCCGTGAAGAATGGGGCACGCGTTTCTCCATCGACATTTCCATCCGCTTTCGGTTCGCATCCGAGGCTCTGACATGGCATTGTCTCGCTTGCGGTGCCGAACCCGAAGGGCCTTGCTTTCTAAAAATCGATATCTCGCACCGTAAGAAAAGCCGTGAGACGTATGCAGCGCGCCTCTGGCAAACCAGGTGCTGGTTTGAAGAAAATGTAATCAGATTTCCTCGTCAAGTATTTCGATGAAGTGGAGATTATTGTAACGTGACAATATTCCAGTGTCCAGACCTTTGCGTTGCAGGCAACATGGTGGGTCACCGAGACATCAACTCCCTCATGAGAGAGTCAGAACAAGGACCATATGAACACAACGAGTAGACAGGAACGAAAGGAAATCGCTTCGTGTAAGCATAGTACTCTTATTCCGCTTCCTAACGAGCAGACTTACATTGCACCAATGGCAAAGTATGACCAGGAGCTCTTCGATCTGATGAGAAAGCATCAGTGACCTTCGGAATATCAACGAAGTGTACCCAGACTTTCTCTGACCGCGTATCTCTCACGCAATCTTCGACATCATCGCCCAATCCGAGATTCTCCCATCTCCCGCCCCACCTCACTCATCATCAAACTCCTCGCCGCCCTTCTCCTCTTCGTCCCCACTCTCCTCATCCTCGGCCAACGCTTTCTTCAACCACCTCACCTCCTTTGGCTTCCTCTCCATCCACAGCTCATTGGGCAGCCACGTAAATAAGCTACACATCGCCTCGTGCACCTCATCCAGCACCGTGATGCCTCCCTCAAGCTTCATGATCTCAGCGTCCATCTTCATGCCCACGAAGCATTCATTTAGCACGCTCTCCTCAACCCAGAATTCATAGTCGGCACCCGCGCTAGCTCGCTCCGGCTTGCCACTGGGATACTTGTCCTTAGGAAGGTCCCATTCGTCGCAATCGTCGACGAACCATATCTTGCAGATGAGTTTGCCGAGGGGCTCGAGAGGACCGAGTTTGTCTTGGACGATCTTGCTCTGCAGCTCATATGCCTCCCTGGTAGACTCCGTGGGTGTTTGGATGTCGATGATTTCGAGGGACGCGGAGATGCGGGACAGCACGCTGAGGGACCCTGCACCTGCTTTTGAGCCGTCGAGAAGTAAGTCGCACTGCTCGTCAGTGCCCATGATCGCTACACCGGTCTTGAACTTAATCCTGGCTTCTTCATCGCGCAGACCGAGCTCTGTCATTTGCATCCCTTCTTCCTGGGCCCAAGCCTTATCCCCAGTGTACACGCCTGCATGCGCTCCACTAAAGATCGCACTGGCGGATCTGTTGAAGTCACCAGGAAGAGCTAAGCCGGCGGCGTTGACCCTGGGTAGCTCCTGTTCGGCCATGTCGCAGATCTCCAAAGCTTTGGCCAGCTGGTCATCGTACTCTGGACATACATTGTGGTATCGGAGGTAGTTGTAGAAAGAGCGAGGAACCTGGCAAGCATTTTTGATTGCGTCAGGTGCGTACCCATAGTGAGCTGGATACCACGAGGACCTAGTATGTCAGTGAACTCTGTTCGAAAGAACGACGTGATCGGCAGTATCTTACAGAAAAGCCTTCGCAAGACCGTCGAAATCAACCACCCACTTCTTCTCATCCGCACGCTCCCAGGGGACATTATGGGTAGCCATTGCGCGAGCAATCTCCTCCGCATTCATCCTCTCCATCTCCGCCTTGGACATGCCCTGGTACATGCGCGGACCAGACTCCACGCCACCGAAACGCATCAGCTTGTTGAAGACATGCGCATACATTTCATGCATGCGTCGCTTCTGCTTGAAGCGCTGGATAGCCATCTCGATGCGCTCGACGAACGCCTTGTCAGGATCGTACATGGCCTCTTCCTCTGCGGCCTCCTCTGGCTTGACTGGTGGCTCAACGTAGGTAGCCTCGAAGCCCGTCGGCTTCATCATGTTCTTGCTCCTGCCTTCGGGATACTCGGCCTTCTTCTGGGGAAGTTGTGGGACTGGGTACACAGCGGGCTTGCGGGCGCGGGGATCGTAGGCCACGTCGCTGTCGCCGCCAAAGAAATCGGGATCCAGAACGCACTTGCCTTGAAGAGGAATCTTGCGCTTGATGGTCTTCCCGTCACTAGAGACTTCCAGAAATGTGCTTCGGCGCAGTGCTGCGACAACAAGAGAGCGCGGTTTGTAGCTTCTCATCTTCTTGAACCCACAAATTCTACTTATAGAGACAGGGTCATTATTGCGACCGCCACAGCATTGAAGCAGGTGAAGATCGGTGGGGAGATTCTCGTCGGAGAAGTAGAACTCGACCTGTGGGTTGTTAGCATGTGGGTGCCAGGTGTATGTCAGTCGCCTACTTGACGACGGATGGCATCTCCTTGGGGATGGTCGCCATTATCAACAGCTGTAGGTGCTGCATTTGGCACGGCACCATTTGGTGGGCTGGTTGGATTGGGGTCGGTCTGCATGGCTTGTGTTGCTGCGGTCGCCATGTTGAGGGATGGCACACTTAGGTATGAAAGAAGGTTCAAGGTGAGAAAAATCTACGGACAACTAAATGAAGGCTCTCAAGTAGCGGTGGACACCCGAACAGGCACGACGGGTGGTTGCGTTTGCACGGGTGACTGCGTTTGCAGACATGTCTAGGTGAAGTTGGAAAGCAGCAGGCAGGAGCAAGGCAAGTCGATGAGTCACTACAGGTGTCATTCGTCACTTACATAAAGCCCCGTATGATAACGTATATTCATGGCCAAATCATGTTCCATATTCGGCCATCTGGGTGACGCACGCGCAGTCTAGAGACCATATATTGTCGTTGGTGCTGGAAAGACCAACCAGGCGGCTACAATCCATCTTGATTCACGCCTTATCACTCGATATGGTCATCTTGTCCTTCCAAAGCCACTGTTTATATCCATCATGAACGAGAATATGAAAGTCGTTTTTGGAAGTAAAGATAATGTTGTGCAATCATAAGAGACCCACTTCTAAGCTAGCGCAACGACATCGTGTTGTGGAGGTCGGGAGCTAAGCTGACGGCGGGGTCCAGACATGCGCTCTCTAGCCTCACAACACCATAAACAAGCCCACCTCGTGACACCATGCCTCCCAAACAGTTTGACGCTTCCAAGCTCCAGAGCTTCGGCAATGCCGCCGCTGGCCAGTACGTTTCAATGCACTCCCAGACACCCCGCCTCGTTCCCCTCCACGATCCAGATAGCTGACTTCTATACCAGTGACGGCGTCCTCAGCGACGAATCCGGCGCCGTGGTCGTAAAGCCCTGCACCGCCGCCGAGATCTCCTTCTACGAGTCCGTCACCGCCTCGCACCCCGATCTCGCCCCCCACCTGCCCACCTTCATGGGCCAGCTCACCCTCTCTGCCCAGGACACGGCCGAGGTAGCCGAGGAGAGCGGCACGATCGAGACAGCCGACGGCAAAGTCGAGCGTCTGCACGGCAAGAAGCTTTCTACCGAACTTCACATCGTCCTCGAGAACATCACAAACGGATTCAAGAAGCCCAATGTTCTGGACTTGAAGCTTGGCGCGCAGCTGTGGGACGACAAGGCCAAGCCTGAGAAGAGGGCGAGGTTGGACGCCGTCAGTGCTGAGACGACGAGTGGGAGTCTCGGCTTCAGGATCGCGGGGATGAGGACGTACAAGGGGACATCGGTGCCCGACGTTTCCAGCGATCTGAGCGAGTATGTCGAAGCAGACAAGGAGGGGGGTTACTGGGTCTTCAACAAGATGTACGGCCGCAAGTTCAGCGCCGAGACTGTCGACGATGGCTTCGTGTCGTACATCTTCCCTGGGGCTAAGACGCAAGCTGAGCTCGAGAGGGCGCGAGAGGTGCTTGCGTTCTTTTTGGGGGAGGTCAAGGATATCATCGAGGTGTTCGAGAAGAAGGAGAGCAGGATGTACAGTGCGAGCATATTGCTCGTGTACGAGGGCGATGTGGAAGAGTATGCCAAGACGAAGCAGATCCTGAGGTCGCCCCATCCGGAAGACGAGGTTGAGGACGAGGATGACCTGCCGAAACTTGCGGCGGTCAAGATGATTGACTTTGCGCACGCAACGTGGCAACCGGGCAATGGACCTGACGAGAACGCTCTGAGGGGCATGAGGAGTACGGCGAAGATACTGAAGCAGCTGCTTGACAAGACGGAGAAGGAGGTGGATGATGCTGATGAATAAGTGTTCACTTCTAGCTAGGGAGGCGTAGCCGCGCTTGGTACGTGATCACGACGTTATGTAGTAATAGATGACCAAATACCCTCCTACGCATGCCTTCTCTCCCCCTCGTCCTCCATGTCATTCCAGGCAGTCAGATCCTAACCAACCAGCCCAGGCACATCCTCTGGCCAACTGCCCAGCACCATGGCATTCGCGGGAATGGAGCCTGGCTGCGGACTCAGCAGCCTTACTTTCTTCTTAATCTCGTCGACATCCGCGACGTAGATGTATCCCTTGACGCTCGAGTCGCGGATCACTTCTTGCGAGTCCGTTGATGAAGCTGTGGTGATTGCCAACAACTTGTTCTGCAACGAAGCTGAGGGCGTGACTCTTGTGTATATACTCGAAGAGCCCATGGCGCTTGGATCGTACTCGTCGTCATCGCCTGAGCGGTATTGTGCTGTGTCATCTAACAGATCATTAGTCCCTTTCTCAACCAATCGTTTCCGCTCACTGTCTTACCTTCTTTGATCTGGAATATACTCAGCTCAGCAAAGTCGCACGTCTGAGAGCTCGGCGCGAGTGTGTTCTCGCCATGCCCGAAGAAGTACTCTCGGACTTGTGCGTGCCGAAGAGACTTCATGTACTCGTCAGAGCGGCCGACGCAGCCGCCGGATTTGTCGAGGCGAACAATGTTGATAGGCTCGGATGGGTCGCGCTGAGCGAATTTGCGGGAGAGATCGGAGTAGAGGCGTTCGGAGCCGAGGGTGATGAGGACGTTCACTGTCAACATGTCAGTATGAGAGCGTTAATATGAGGTGAGGTAAGATGTGCTGTTGAAGCTTCATCATGTAACATGTTTGGGGCAAAAACGACGTAATTCAAGACATCACACGCACCAGAAAATTCGGAAACAATATGCTCTATGTTCTCGTAGACGCCATTCTTCCCCTGGCTGATGGCGCCCGAGCTATCGATGATGAAGCCAGCCTGCTTGCTCAACTTGTCCTTCTCCTCCAGCCGACTAGTAACAGCCAGTGCCATGTGAGTGACGAGTGGCTTGAACATTTTGCCCTCTCCTGGGTCCTTGAGTCCATAGTGATACACCAGTGGCATCTTCACAGGCGTGGGATTGGGGCCTGAGATAGGGCTGCTTCCCCAACCCTCCTCAATGTCCATGATGGAAGAGTATGCAGCTGCCGAAAGAGATCCTGGCACGCTCAACATGCCTTGCTTTGGATCTAGGTTGACGACTACTGGTTGTCGGCCGGTCTTGACAGCATATGAAGTCAATATCTTCACCAGTGATGTCTTGCCTGAGTTTTCTGGTCCTACTACCAGGACTCTCGGGCCCATTTCTGTGCCTCCACTTGACACACTCTTGTCCCGCAGCAGCTCGAGCGCAAAGTGTAGATTCGCACAGCTCATCATGGGCGTCTCTTCTGCGACGTAATCCGACTCGACTTCGCCGCCAATGTCCAGCTTACAGCCATGCCATGTGAAGATGGCGCCTTTTGTGCCTTGGAAAGTGTAGGTGGTGGCTGGCGCAAGTTCGGTGCCAAAGAACTCGGCTGTCCCTGATTGTAGCTTGACTGTGAGAGTGCGGTTGAAGGCTACTTCGAAGCGGTACTCGGTGTTGGCGGCAAGATCCTGCGTTCTTGTGACCGTGGTTGCAGGTGCGTCGAGCGGTGCAGCGGGCTGAGGGGCCAGGTTGAGGCCTGGAAGTGATAGCATGGTGAATTATGGATGTCGAGAGAGGGTGCAAGATTGCAGTGGGTTGGCTAGTTCGCGCTTTACAGAAAGACGGCAGAAGTGCGCTTTGACAAGATGCGGCCAGCGCACCTGCAAAGTGAAGTACTAGCGTCTGCCGCTGTTCTCGGGTTGAGCTGTAATCGGTATGTTCAGCGCAGAGGGTTGGGTATCGGGGTATGGCTGCGTACGTAGAGGAGGGGGCGTGTCGTGGGGTGTATGGATGGTGTGAGAAAGAGGTCGTCGCAATAATGGAACAAAGAAGGTGGAATCTGGAGCTTGAGCACGAGCCTCTCGTTGTGCTGCGGTCAAAACGCACGCTCATTGGGTGGGGTTGCGGGGTGAACCTTCACCGGCGAGCCTTCATCGCGATAGCATTCTATGGACAAGAAATTCATTAAACTCCATTCAAGCTCAGAGCTGTGTCTTCTTTAGTCACTTTCCGCTAGCAAGCCATGATATCCCTCCCTCGCTGAGCGTCCTGTCTGTGTTGTTTCACCCATTCCTTGCATGTCCCTTCGCAGCTACATTGTTTTTCACATTACGCGGTCAGACAGTGCCATCGCGTCCAATCACCCATCATGAAGTCCTCACTGTCTTATGTTGTCGCTGCAGCCTCGCTTCTGTTCCCCTCTGTCACGAGTGGTGCGAAGAATGTCGAAGGACAGGAGCCCATAGGCGCAGCGATTGACCCGCTCAAGTACAAAGCTGCATGTCCAGATTACAAGAACTATGCCATGCGAAAGCAGTACGTCCGCCATCTTTGTAGCGATCTTGACAATCGCTGACATTCCTCGAGTCCACCCTACAGCAATGGCTCCCTCGAACTGCCATTCCAGAGACCAGCCAGGTACTGCCGCACTTTCGAGTCACCACTCGTCGAGAAAGTCATCGATGACATGAACGAGAAATTGGTCGACAAAGACCTTGCACGTCTATTCGAAAATGCATTCCCAAACACACTAGACACCACTGTTAGGTGGCATGTTGACAAGACGGCGAAACACTCATCGTACAAAAAGAGCTGGGATGCTGCTGCGTGGACAGGGGCACAGAGCTTCGTCGTCACAGGAGATATCAACGCGGAATGGCTACGAGACTCGACGAATCAGCTGGCTCAGTACCAGCTACTCGCCAAGAAGGACAAGGCCATTCATCAGCTCATCCTTGGAGCTATCAATACCCAAGCCGAGTATGTCATAGGATCGCCCTACTGCAATGCCTTCCAACCTCCGCCGCCGAGTGGGCTGAGGCCAAACTCGCAGGGCGACGGCGACACGGTGCACCCAGGCTACGAAGAGTCCTTTGTCTTTGAGTGCAAGTATGAGCTCGACTCGCTTGCCCACTTCCTCTCCCTCACAAACCAATTCCACAACCACACCGGGTCCACCGAGTTTCTAAACGGGCGCTGGCTCCTCGCTCTCGACACTTTACTCGACGTCCTCACTGCACAATCCAAGGGCACATTCGACCCCAAGACCGGCGCCTATCAGATCAATGAATACACCTTCCAGCGGCAAACCAACGCTGGCACCGAGACATTGAGTTTAAGTGGCATCGGCAATCCCCTCAACAGCGGTACAGGACTCGTCCGCAGCGCCTTCCGCCCCAGCGACGACGCCACGATCCTCGGCTTCCTGATCCCCTCCAACGCCATGATGAGCGTGGAGCTCAAGCGCACCGCCGCAATCCTACAAAGCGCCGGCAAAAAGAACATTGCCAAAACCGTCCTGAAATGGGGCGAGCGCATCGAAGCGGGGATAATGGAACACGGCGTCGTGACACACAAGAAGTACGGCGAAGTCTTCGCCTTCGAAGTCGACGGCTACGGCTCCCACATCTTAATGGACGACGCCAATCTGCCATCTCTCCTCGCCCTCCCTCTCCTCGGCTTCATCGACGCCCAGAACCCCATCTATAAAAACACCCGCAAGATGATCCTCGCCAAGGCCGGAAACCCCTACTTCCTCACCGGCGACGAGTTCAGTGGGATCGGGGGGCCACACGTAGGCGTGACCAACGCATGGCCCATGAGCGTGCTCGTGCAGGCCATGACGAGCGACGATGACGCCGAGATCATGAAGTGCTTGAACGCGGTTAAGAACGTGAGTCCTAACGGGCTGATTCACGAGAGCGTGAATGTCGACTTCAGCAAGACGTATACGCGGAGTTGGTTCGCGTGGGCGAATTCGGTGTATGCGCAGACGATCTTGGATCTGGCGCAGCGGAAGCCGCATTTGGTTTTTGGGGAGGGGGTGGGGGCTTATACACTTTAGATGATGACGGTGATGATGATGCTATGAAATGGGAATCTGTTAGGGGGGTCACGCAAATGTAGTGATCTCGAATATGTAGTTTGTTATGAATATGTCATAGAACTCGATCTCTCATTGCTAATAAAAGGTGCGATAGTGCTCCACGCCATCGCCTATACAAAGTACCAGCTCCAAAAAATGGGTATATTATGTTCGCCCAAGGAAGTAAAGTGACAAAGGAGCAAAATAGGGGATTACAAAGCTGTCCATGAGGAATAAAAGGTGATAACATCAAGATACAGGAAAGAAGTTACAGTGGGGGTATTCGCTCGTTGTCGTAGCAGGGGGAACTGCAATGCTCATCCGTCTCCAATCGCATCGCGTCGTTATCCAGAATGTAAATCATCTCGGCGCATCGTAGTCCTCATCTCATCTCGGGAGAGCGTACTCCTCAGTCGCTCCGCCGTTCGCTTTCTTGAAAGCGATCGATGGTCGCCTTTGCCCTGCACAACGGCGTTCCAGTCTTCCCATTCGCTCGCGACTTCGGTCAGGACATTACCCATGACCTGCGCACTTGCCATCAGGCCGTGCTGCTCGCCTTCGAGAATGCGAACCTCGCACTTGCGCATCAGCTTGCCGAGCCATCTGACATTGTCCACAGGCACACGCGAGTCTTTGCTGCCGTGGTGAATGACAACAGGGCGGTTGATGTCTTCATAGCGGAAGCCAATGGTTTGTTTGGTTTCGAGACAGACGATGAGGTCGGTGGCGGGGTTGGCGTTGGCGGTCGCGCGGTCCCAGATTGCAAAGGTGAGGCGTTCGTCGAATGCGCGTTGGTGCTCGCGTTCAGCTAGCGTCAGTTGTTCTTGGTATCGTTGGTGTGCGTCGACATTAGATTTGGAGTCGGGACGGATGTTTGCGGAAAGCGTCAAGGTACTGGCGTTGGGAAGGACCTGGTCCATGAGCATCATCGATTCGCGTCGGCTGTCTTTCAATGAGGGCCGTGGTGAGTCTGCAACCACTGACTGTGGGTAGATGCTCTTCCGCCTCGACTTGGGTGAGTTCTTGGGTCCAGATCGTTGAAGACTAGCACTGCTAGCACTAAGGAAAGTCGAGTTTGCCACCTTCAGCAAGGACGGAGGAAGTGCACGGAGAAAGCGTTGTGATCGAGGGAGCTGTTGTGTCGGTGGAGAGTCTTGACTTATGCCAATTGGGGCCATCTGTGACGGTGGGATCCAAGGCGCAAGTAAGTGGACTCGCCCTCGAATATGCTGAGGCATTCGTAATGATGTCGCGAGTGCATACACTGCACCAGCAGAGTGCGCCAACATGGAGAACTTGGTGATCTTCAGCGCTTGACATATCACCAGAACATCATCTACGAGCATGTTAGCTGTTTGTCCAAGGGGCAAAGTGTTCGTGTTACTTACCTGGCCAGCTCAGAGGAGTACCGGTTGGATCTACTTGACTGCCACCGATTCCTGGGCGATCTGGTGTGATCAGTCGCAATTTCAGGGTGGCAGCTAGCTGATCATAGAAAGCCATGACATAGCGTGTGAGTCCCATGCCAACACATACGAATACAGCAAATCCGGTAGGATCGCCGACCTCCGAGAAAGATATGATCCTTCCAGTCTGAGGGTGTCGAATCTTTTGCGACAAGCGATCTGCATCGAGGAAGCTGTCCACCTCATTATCAATGGGATCCACACTCAGCGGACGCTCTTCCATGATGGGTCGTGGAGGTCTCTGCACCGCGCCAATTCCCATAGCAGCTGCTTTCGCTTCTGCTCTGTCGACTTTGTCGTTGTGCCTCTTCTCCGCTTTCGCGGGCAGGTCGGGATGCGACCACCGTTTCTTCGTGAGCGTGCCACGGCGCGAAAGTTGGGAACTGTTTGACGCCGGCAGTGGATTGATCATAGAATGGTGCCTTACGCTGACATCTGCGCTAGCAGCACGAAGCGAAGGTGGTTTTTGGACGGCAGATTTTTCCGAGACACTCGAGGAGTGCTGATGTCCTCTGGATGCGCCCATGAGGGATGAACTGGTGGCCTTGCGCGAGATGGCAGATCGACCACCAACGGCTGCCACGGAATTTGAGCGCTTGAGTGAGATTGCACTCGACTGCGTCTCTTTGCTTGATGCGACACTGATGCTCGGTGGTGGAGGAGACGGAGCGCGGGGCGCTTCGGTCACAGGTGAGGGAGGCGATACTTCCTCAAGTCTTTGTAGCGCAAGAGTGTAGTTGATGGGAAGCGGGGTAAGATCGTCTCCATCGTTCACCGTCAAACTTCTATGCCGTACGTGGCGCGGGGCTTGCGCCTGGAGAATTGCAATGGGACCAGGTGCAGCGGCCTTGCGAACGACCGTTTGCGGAATCTGCTTGTCGTTGTCGGCTAGCTTGTCCGATGCCGCCTCCTCCCTGGTGATTCCGAGGACCTTGTGGGCTTTACCAGCGTCCTGGACGCGCTTTCCAGACGCGCTTGATACAGTCGAGGTTGGGGATTGCTCAGGGCTCGGGATCACTGAAACCTGGGGCACGCTTGAAGGAGCAACCCCTGCGTCCACTTTAACGGCCTCTTTTCCGGCTATTTTCTCCCTCCGCAATTTCTGCTCTCTAAGTTCTCGAATCCTTTGCGCAACTTCATTGTCCTCCTTTTCCAGCTCTTGCAATATTTTGTTTTGCTCTGCGGCCTCCGGGTCGACCATTTTCTCTTCCTTGTGTGGCATCGTTTCTTCTTTTGTTGCGTCAGGTTTTGGCTGCTCCTTGCGACTGGATGCAGAGGTGCGATTCTTTTTGCTCTTCCGCGACGGGCTGCCTGAGTGCCTCAAGGATGATCCGCGCTCAGGAATAATGCCCGGCGATGAGGGGCTGTCGCCAATGGGACCATCCACCAAATTGATGCGGAGGCGACGAGGACTGCCGCTGCGGTCGAGGAACCGCTGCGCAAAGCGCGACGACTCGCCCTGGAATGGTTTGTTCTCGTCTCTCGATGTCGGCTCTTCTTTGATGGTGTCCTCATAAGGGAACAGCTGGACACTGGCTTTTCGCGGCGAGTCATGCGACGAAACATCCTCGGCCCCGTGCGCCGTGTGCCGTTTGCGCTCCGTCTCCTTCATCCTCAGTCGCTCACGAGAGCTCATGTACATGAGGCCCTTGTGGCCTTTGGCGCTCCTCTTGCTCTCGGCAGACGATCTCGCGCTGCCACCGGAGGGCGGCTTGGGAGCGCCCGCCTCGATGCTGATATTGCCAAAGCTGTTCGCCGAATGATTCGAGTGGGTGGAGTGCAGCGAGACGGAGCTGGCGCTGTTCTGTCCGATGTAGCTGCCGAGCGAGTGCGCCTTGGATTTCTTCTTGGGCGCGGTGAGCGACGAGTAGCCCGACGGCGGCTTGGACGTGCGCACGACGGGGGGCTCGCAGGCGTCGTCAGGGAAGGTGTCGTTCTGCTCTCTCAGCGAAGCGTCGTAGGCAGAGTGGTCGACCGAGCTGCCATCGTGTCCGCCGAACGAATTGCGCCCCGAGTGAACGCTAGCCTGTGCTGAAGACGAGTGGCCGTTGCTGTAGCCGACTAGCAGATTCTCAAAATGGTCATGCGCGGGTATGGATATGGCGGACAGCTGGTCGATGAGGTTTGAGATGACAGCAGGCGACGCGGCCTGGGTGTGCACGTAGTTCGGCGAGCGCTTCTTGGAGCGGGCATGCGCGTCTGCGGCTTTGGATGTCTTGATGGCAGAGGGCGGCGAGCCTTGCCGCCGTCGAGGCTTCGAAGTCTGGTTCGGTGCAGCGTCTAGGGCGTCGGGTCGAGCTGGAGGGACCGGCGGGCGATGCTGCGTCTGGACGTCCATGGCAGGCGTTCATGCAGCACGAGGCTATAGCGCGTGTCCGTTAAGATGTCACTCTCCTGCAGCGATCTGCTATGGGTTGATTAGTGCGACATGCAGGTGGTGCTGCAGAACAGATGCACAACGCGCAGCCCTGCACATATGCGTCGCGGAAGCAAGACAAACAGCAGAAGGACACGGCAGACGCGCAGCACGGCGAGCGAAGTGCAGAGGAGCGAAAAAGGTTCGAGGTTTAATTAACAATGGGTTGTTCTCGGAGCAATCACACACAAGGGTCGCGGCGGACGCCCAGGGGTGGCTTTGCACGTGCGCGGTCCGCGCCTTCCATGCTCCTCCACGGCCTCCTTTTAGCGACTACCAATAGCCTGCGAGACCCTGTCTTCGCAACGCTGCTGCTATTGAAACATTGCCTCTACCGTCGCACCGCTCACGTTGTTTCGTGCATCGAATCTTACTCGAGACGGCGCCCTCCTGTTTTCCTCCTCCACTTGTTCTCGGCTGCCTCGGCCATTGATTTATCTTCCAGCTGTGCCCCCCAAATCGTGCTCGTGCCACCACAGCCCTTACGAACAGCCTCATCAGCTAACCTCCAGCACTAGCTTTCGTATCTGTGTAGACTTCACCCTGCGCATGTCAAGGTCCCCATGGCGAACCACCGCTCGGATCCTCAGCTTGGATCCTTTCGGGACATTGGCCTTCGCAGCACGGCCGGATCTGCTCAGCGGTGCACAGATCGAGACAACGCCAGAGCTTGTCCATGCATACTCCGCTCGCTTGAGCGCCCTGGCTGCTGCATGCACGTTCTGGGATCACATCTCTTGATCGTGCATTTGAACGCTGTCACTTGACGGCTGACACTGACAGGACTTGACATGTCAAACCGACCTCGAAGACACTCATTCATTGAGGCAGAGCGGCAGTTCACGGACATGCTTCGAGTCATACCACTTCAGCTGCATAACGAATGTCAAATGCGCATGAAGTTGCTCCAAAGATAGCGGACTGCATAAACAAACAAGTAGTCGCCATACTCGCGCCTCGCTTCATGTTCTGTTCGCAGCACCTCCTTTCCGGCCTGATGGCATGACGATTTCCCCGACGATGTTTTGTTTTGTTGGCAGATTTTGTCCCATGATACCTCGTACTGCCATCTGAAAACGGCTATGCCGTTGAAGCATGGGTGTCGCAAACGAAGTCGCACAAACTGCTGAACCAGGCGAACGGAATTGCGTTCCAGAGGTGCAAACACGAGGCTTCTGGAGACGTGCTAACACACAGTAGAATGAACTCGGGCAATAAGATCGCATCGAGTTCCCATGTAGTCTGAGCATATGAATTAGCCGATCTCACTCAGGAGGTCTGCGTTTGTCCCAGAACGTCCACCTGCAGCAGAACAGGTTCGGCTGGTGGTTACATGTCGCGGCTACGTCATCGCTCGAACATCAACACGACCAAACCCCCATCCCCACCACGGCCTTTCCTACTGTAGTCTCCACATTCACATGACCATGAGCAGTTGAGCATCATTCTCTACATAAATACTGTCCATCTTGCCAAGCCCAAAAGAGCACGGCAAGTACAATCACAATGTCTCTCACAGCTCTACTGGCACCCTTCACCGTGCCATTGGCCTCAATTTTAGCAATCCCGATGCTATCATCATGGTCAACATCGCTCAATCTTGTCTTCCTCTCCCTCGCGTGGACGACAATTGCAGCAACATACTCGCCCCTCCAACTCGAGGCTTTCGCTCCGCTGTTCATACGGCTTACTCTCTATATCTTTCCCTCCCTGATATTCTTACTATTCGATATCGGCGTGCCTTCCCTTTCAGCCGAGTTCAAGTCGCAAGGCGAGCTCGGCATCCCGACGCGTCAGAAAGGCGGGAGCAGAAAGATCTGGAGAGTGGCCGGATGGAGCTGCTTGAATGTCTTTTTGACTGTGGCACTCCAAGCCGGGATTGAATTTCTGGTCACAGATGTGTTGAGGATGAGGAGTTTGTTGCAGATCAAGGGGAGCAAGTGGACATTGAATCATCTGCCATATCCATGGACTATGATCAAGCATGCATTGATGGGCCTCGTTGCCAGGAACGTGAGTCTCCAAATTTCCCACACACTACAAAACGAAGCCCCATCCACACACACCTCCATATATCACATCTCTCCCCATCATTCCAACAGATGCAATTTTCACGAACATATACTGACGATGAGACCAGATACTCCAATACTACATCCACACGCACCTCCTGCACTCCCCCTCCGGCGGCCGCCTCGCCTCCCTCCACCAATCCTGGCATCACTCAATCCGCATCCCCTACTCCTTCGTCGCCGCCTACGACCATCCCCTCTGCCACCTGCTCCACCGCTTCCTCCCCCTGTACATCCCCGCCATCGTGCTGCGCATGCACATCCTAACCTACCTCTTCCTCGTCGTGCTCTTCAGTCTCGAAGAAACATTCGTGTACAGCGGATACAGCATCTTGCCATCTACCATCATGCTACGCGGTATGGCGAGGCGGTGTGATGCGCATATGATGAGCGAGGGAGAGGGTAACTTTGGACCCCTGGGCGTGCTGGATTGGGTGCATGATACCACGCTCGGCAAGGATGTCGTGGACGATTTGAAGGCTGAGTGCGAGAAACATCATGTGGAGGAGAAGGCGGGGAAGGCGATTGATGGCGCGGGGAACGCGGCGGGTGGACTCGCTGAGAAGTTGAGGGGCAAGGCGGGGAAGGGGAGGAGGAGGAAGTGAGGGTGGGTGGTCTGGTGGGAAGGGACTGATGTGTATAAAGTTGGGCAGTAATGTTTGGATCTGTGAAGGTTGATGAGGTAGTGTCTCGAGTGCTCTTGAATCGATGTTGCATATCATGATAGATGTCTTTGAGATAAACAAACTGTTTTCGACATCAAACGCGTTGTTTTTAGCGGTCCTCACGTGCAACAGTAGGCTCGATTCGCAATGCCTAGTTGCGCGTGTGTTGGCAGCCAAGTTGGATCCAGGCATGGGAAGAAGCACGTCTGATGACCTCATAGGGCAGCGTGGAGGTGGACAAGATACTGTGTGGCCGCCACAGTACCGTGTTAATCGTGCGCAAGGGTACAGGAGTGGTAATGGCGACGGATTCGGGACTAACGTGGTAGGACAAAATCTATAGCGTTTCTCTATTTCGCAATCAGTACTCCGCATGCACCATATAACCGCCTTAAAACTCCATGACATCACGCAAGCGAGGACCAAGTAATTCACTTTCGGACCGTTTCGGATTCGCTTGCTCGTTACAAGTCTTATAGTAAATGCAGACCGGTACCATCCATGAAGAAAAAAATTGGCTGCCGTGCCGACGCTGTTCATGGACTGCTGTTGCGGCTCGACATGCCGAAGTCATCTTTCATCCCATGCACTGAACGCCAAATGCCCGTCGTAACCCGTCGCTTAAAACACCATCTGGTGTGGCCTGTCTGAGCTGCGGAGGCTGAAGCTGGCGCTGAGGTAGTCGGAGAGGTGGGCCTCCTTCTTGATGGTGGCCAGAAGCGCCTTGTCAACAGACTTCTGGTCCTCAACGCGGTCCTTGGAGGTCTCCTTCTTCTGAGCAATTGTATTAGTGTCAGGCGCATACACCAGCGGAGGGTGTACATACCTCGGGCTTCTCGCCCTGCTTGAAGAACGAATCCTCACCAGGCTTGTGGGCAGCCTTGTCCTTGGTGAAGTAGCCGTCCTCGCTGACCTTGTCCAGAACCTTGGAGTCAATGCCCTTCAGGTCAACGGTGGTGGAGGTAGCGATGACATATCGGGCGTTTACCCTTCGCAGAGGAACGCCGTTGACTTTGAAGGGACCGGTGACGAGGAGGACACCCTGGGGAAGGTGCTTGAGGAGGACGACACGCTTGCCGCGGAAGCGACCAGCGAGGAGGATGACGACGGTACCGGGCTGGAGAGAGGCTCGGGGTTTCGCAGGACGGACGGACTTGCGAGCCTTGAATGGCGGTTAGCAGAGCTCTCGAGGCAGCATTCCGAGCTCCCGCACGACAAGTATTGCCAGCTACACATCACAAATGCATTCGTGGTGCAGATATGATGGTATCCAATCCGTATCGTCCTCCTCTTCGTGGTGCATCGACGTGGAATTTCGTAGAGGCGGACATACCTTCTTAGCGACGGCAACGTCCTCAGCCGGGTAGTACTTGCTCGCCTTCTGCGGCTTCTGTTCCTCGTTTTTGCCGGCCATTTCGAATTGTGGTTGTCGTTTGTGCCCGTTGTCGCTCGTGGAGTTTCTTGGGCGTCGAATTTCGGCTACCAGTGTGCTGCGCTAGTCGCGATTGCCTTTTCGGGTCGGGTTCACGTTTATCCGTCGGTCGCGCCTTCGCTCCATTACCGCATCGCGCCTGCCGCAAGAACATTGGAGCTAAGTAAGGCAGCTCACATCACCACCTTGAAGCACGACAAACACACCTATCATCCCGAACAACCACCCACCATGTCGATTCAGCCTCTCATAACGTTCAAGGCTGGCCAGTGTGAGCTTACTGTAAATGCTGCTTCCCTTCTACACCCATACTGCCACCGCCACTGACAAACACAGCGCGAGTCCGACACACAGCAAAAGGTCAAGCCTGTCCGGACACCAGGTTTCGTCTACCTTTACCAGGGCGAAGATGGTTCGTCGCACCGCCGGCACACACTATACTGTACTCACAAGCTCCAGAGTTCGTTCACTTCTGCTGGCGACCACGCGACAGGTCACTCGAGCAGTCCGAGCTCGACCTCATCATGATTCCCGGCGACGGCGCCTTCATCCCATACACCGGCTCCGAATCCGTCGAGAACTCCGAGAACATCAAGTCGCCTACAGACGGCCGCATCTTCGTCCTAAAGTTCAACTCCAGTTCACAGCGCTACCTCTTCTGGCTACAGTCCAAATCACAGCATCCCCGCGGCGACGCGAGCTGGTTCAGCGAGCGAGATCTCAAGATCGGACAGATAGTCGACCTCCTTCTTAATGGCGAGGAGATTGACGTGCAAGGCGAGCTGGCTAACATCCAGAACCCTGCGTCCGGCGGCGATGAAGACGAAACTATGGAAGATGTTGAGGGTGCAGACCACTCCACAACCCGGAACCGCCACGACAGTACCGGAGGCGCGGGCGCTGGTGCAACAGGCGGAGACATCCGAGAAGAAGGCTCAGGTTCTCGAGAAGGAGGTGCTGATGGCGGTCGAGCGTAGGTTCCGTCCTTTTGTATCGCAAACAACGTCGTGGCACAATCGACATAACGGCAAGAGTCCGGTCGACTGTCTAAATCATTTACGGGAGCACCGCAACAGATCTAAGGGAAATCTGTGCAGGTGAGGCGTTCGGGAAAGACATCATGGGCTCCAAGGCTCGCTGTAACAATAAACAAAATATGCATATTTGCCAAGTCTTCCGTTCGCCCTGCCACGGCGCTTGTTCTTTTTGCTTTTCATCATCCGCGATTGGACATTGTACTAACTGTGTTGCAGGGCGGCTTCCAGCAACGACGTCTCGTCCATCGTTCAGAACTTCATGAACTCTCTGCAAGGCGGCAACCTTGGCGCTGGTGGTAGCTCTTCACAGCAAACCAGCGATCCTTTCACGACTCTACTTGATCTTCTCTGGCCTTCGCACACCATCTCCGCTGTCGACAAAGCTTCACCAGAACTTATAGATGCACTGTGTGCACAGCTGCCGATGACACCTTTCCTTCTTGAAGCTGAAGTGGAGGACGTGGACCACATCGACCCGAACTCGGAAACCGCACGCATGGCCATGCAGACTCTGGACCAGTCCGAGAAGGTAGAGGTGCTGAAGCGCATCCTCCGAGCTCCTCAACTAAGAGCCGCACTGGGCAGTCTGACTGAAGCACTGAAGACTGGCGCGCTGCCGACTGTTGCTCAAGGCTTGAAGATCGATGTGGAGAACGGTGGCTACATGCGTGGTGGAGCGATGCCATTGGGTGGTGGAGAGGCAGTCAAGGCGTTCTTGGAGGGCGTGAAGAAGACAGTTGAGAAGGAGGGTGGGGCTGAAGATGACGAGATGGACACGAACTAGACTCTCGTGAAGGACTTACGATCACGACAAGCTCGCATGCGAGCGAGCAACGACAAGACGACATGAATAATGTACATGATACGAGATAAAGACATGACCAAGAGCACGGTGACCGAATACCGATACCGTAGGCATTTTTTCTATCACTGTCTACCTCTGGACTACATTCAGATAGTCCTTATATGATTCCTGCCATGGGGCTAACGTGGTTTGCAAGACTGTGCCCGCTTCATGTGATGAAGAAGCCCTCGTTCCAAGGTGATCTGGGGAAATGCTTCATGTGCAGCGTCCAGTGCTAATTGCTTCCGATGGAGGTAGGTTTTGGTGATGCACCACCGCAGCCGCCGTTCAGAATCTCATGTGTACAAAGCTTGCCTAGGAGTACTACACGTGCGTGTAAATTATACAGTATTCTTGAACTACTATGTAAGGTACTACAGGACTATATATAAAAAGTTGAATTTCATTCCCAAGTGCGGCAATAAGCATACACGGTGCATCACTAAAACCCAGCTCCTTCGTATCCGGTCGTTTTATTGCTGCGCCAGAAAATTGTTCATCGTCATTGGATGTGTTGAATGACTTCAGTTCCGTTCCGATCTCAGCTTCGTTGGATTCAACCAGGTATGGCAAAATGTCAATGTCAAGCACTACGACGTAACATTTTGATTTCTTTTGATGTGGTACTTGTGAGGTACCGATTGATAGTCTCATATGACTCACATGAGCGGAGTCTGTGGCGTCGTGGCCGAGGGCATAGACGGTATTGATGCTGGTCACGCATATAGCAGGCTGAGTCGAACATGTAAAAGATACTTAAACAGTAGATAGACGTGTCTTGGTACTGGAAATCTCGATCTCGAAGATACATATTGATATCCGATGGTGTAAGTGCAACGGTGTCAGACTGAATGATAGTGAAAGAAAAAGAAATGTTCCATCCCAGCTCAGAGAAACAAAGTTACTACGCACCCTTTCAATAGTTCCCATTGCTTCACAGCCACAGTGGGCCTGCACCTCGCAAAGTTTTGGGCCCTGGTATTCTTGTCGACCACGAGACGTAGACATCCAAAGCTCGATGTGAAACATAAAACGGAGTCTCAAAGGTCATGCAGTTTTCAAGATCACGAATAGAATGCGCTGAGTTTACTGTTTGAATGTTCATCTTCATGTCGGGGCTGATGTCTCGTATGGCATTGTGACTTGCATTTCTGCGCAAGATGTGTTCAATCTTAGTAAAGGACCCTAGTGTACTTCGCGTGCAATGTTCCGTTGTCTGATATCATGATTTACCATCTTGTACTCCTCGCAGACATGTAAGGTTTCAGATAGTAGCTATTGCGGTGCATCACCCAAAACAAGCGCCATCGTAATATTAGCACTCCGTCGAAAGGAATGAGATTGTTGGTGTAAAGTGTCGTCCATACTGACAAGAGTGAACATCAAAACGACAAGACTTTTGACGAGCTCGCGTGATTGGTCCTCTTGTAGAGAGTGGGGAGGAAGCCAAGAGAGTCTGCTGGGCTCGTCAGGAAAGCCATTACGTCACTTTTAAAGGTGCTTACTTCCCTAAACGTGCCCATCATGCGAGCGTCCGAAGTGTAATAGATCCGAGTCGTTTTCTATATTCACACAGCATCTCGCTCTTGAAATCTTTATTCAAAGTCTCACGAGCAGATTTCTCCGACTTTGGTAAAACCTTGCGCTCATGGCGTACAACATCATCACAACTCTGCTCTGCTCTGAGGACGCCTGAATGTGGGACACGATCAGAGATGCACTGTTCGATTCAAAACAGGTGGTAATGGAGAGGAAAGCTCGTGTAAGGACCTTGCAACCCGAAAGATTGTCATCTGATACCAGGAACAGCTCTTCTGTGGTGTTGAGCTCACAATGATGACCGCTTGTCACATTGAATGGAAGCTAGACACCAAAGGCGAAAAAATCGCGACGGATTTACCCGCTGAGATCGAAACAAGCTTGACCTTGACCAAGCATGAATCTGATGCCAAACCATTTGGGCTCCCAGATGATATTCTGAAGGACGAAACCTCCCATCCAAAGATCTATCATCTTCTGTTGAAGGAGGGCAGCTTCAAAGTTCCGAACAGAACTACATATGGCTACACCCCGGTATACACTCATCGACTGCTCTGGGATGTGTCTCCATATCCTTCCCTTAAGCAGTGGAACTACGAAGACCCTGCAGAGGCTGGCAAGCACTGGGAGCGCAAAGACTTCTACAAAGGCGACATAAACAGGTAGTTGGGCAGAAGATTGAGCTGAAATAGAGAAGTGCCCGCATGCCACAAAATGCGAAAAGCGAATATGCATGGGGGGCGATACTTTGTATACTGCTCCGCCTCCACCCGACCCCTTGAACATGGCACCGATGATGATAATGATCACGGCGGTTGACATCGCAAACTTCTCAGTCTGATCGGCTGAGACAACATTGACAGCTGGCCTATGCGTTTAACCTGGGTTCCAACGCCTACCTTCACGTCTGGGACGATATTCTTACCTAGGCCGCTGGGCAGATTACGGGTGCATGTGGAGAGTATGTTGCGGGCTCTCTGGGAGGCAGGTTTGATTCTGCTATAGGTTATATGCGCAGCGGTTCGGATGTGGACTCTTGCGGATGAGCGCTTACATCTCCGGTAAACAGCTGTCCGAAGTGAGTGGGAGTGGCGATGTTTGAGGCTGCTTGAAGGCTTGGAGATGGGAAGATGGTTAAAACAGTTCGGTGCAAGCTGTACTTTGAGCTTGATTACCCTCAATTTAATTCATTGTCAATTTCTGTGAGCAGACAACCAGTGCTGTAGGCATCGTTAGTACCGCGCCATCTCTTGGGAATAGGAGGGCCGGTGTTAGTACGTGGACTCAAACGATGTCACACTAGACAAAGTGCTCAGATATATTCGATACAAGGCCAAAGAGTTGCATGTTCATGCCTTTGTGACGTATGCTCGGTCGAAGGGTCTCGACGTTCATTTGTGCCAGTTGGGTGAAGTGCATTTAGCCCTGCCACCATTCCTTAGCTTCCTTTCTCTCCCTGTTTTGTGTTGTTTCGACCCCTTACCACTCTAGGCCAGGTATGGGGTATACGAAGACCACGCCGCAGATGCCATCGGCATCAGCTTAGAATGCGCTTTTCTCAATACAATTAGATACGCCGATGCCCACTGTCCGAAAGCAGTCAGCAATCGAGCGACCCGGTCGTGTACGTACCGCTATGCGCTGGTTGCGATACTGCGCCTGCGTAAAAGGGCCTGCGGCGCATCGAAGGCCCGATAGCACCGTACGAAGTGGAATCGAGAAGGCTGTGACCGCGGGTCAAAGCAAGGAAATCGAGAGTCGAAGCCGCCATTCAGATGCCTCGGGACAACAATCAACGGCTGCCATCGCACGGCGCAAAGCTCGTTTCAAATCGTGGACCAATCAAGCTTTGTCGCCGTGCGATCATCGTCATCGCCCAGGCTCTTGATGCGCGCTGACCCAGTTCCAAGAGCCAGTCAAGCCTTCGAAGCGTCGCCTTGGTCGTGACGTGTGAGCTTGTCTGCCATCGCGACCATCAAATAGACCCCCAAGGAAGTGATTTGCATTTCTCTCAGAAATTCGCCTGCACTACAGAATTCACTTACGACATTGTTGACCAAATCTACGCATTTGTTGTGGCTGAGCACCTGTGGCTCGTACGCTTATCCTCATCGCCCGTTCTGAGTTTAATTGCTCACAACAGTCCTTGCTTTCTCCCCTTTCTTAAAGCTCACCGGTCGCTCCACAAGGCTGCATCAACATCTCAATTCCAGGTCAAGCTTTCTGGTACCTGTACAGCCACCACCCTGCAACCCTTGTTTGAGGGACTATTAGTACAACAAGCGCGCTTGTTCGTACAAACAACCGCCCCCAAACGGTTTCCGCCCCCAAGCAAACGCGTTCCGACCAGCCTAGCACACTTACCGAGCGTCTGCACTCGATCTCCAACGACTGAATTGTCGTGTGGAATATAACTCTCAAAGGAGTTTCCCTGGAAGACAATTGTCGGCCCAGTTGCCGCGCACACCGGCCCCATGCGTAAGTGGAGCTTTATTTCCGAACCATGACATCTACCATCGCCTCGTTGGTTTATGTCTCAGTCTTTTCGTGCAACAGGCACTAATTCATTCCCATGTCTTTAGACACAGTAAGACGACAGGCGCATCGCGTCGCATCATCCAACGGCGGTGATGGCACCATGAACTACAACCCATTTGCTCGCCAACGCTCGAGGGACATACAGGCAGATCCCGAGAATCCTCCTCTACGACAGACAGCATCGGAACCAGCTCCACCGGCGATCGATGAGCGAAGTCTTGAGAGTCAAGAGCGGGAGAAGGACTTTGGGCACCCCGAGCACCACAATACTGAGCCCACACCTACGTCACGAGAAGGTCCTGCGATCGGTGGTCCCTCGACGAATGGAGTGAACGGAGGACTTGATCACACCAATGGAGCCGAGAAGGCGTCCAATGATAGCACAGTAGTGGGATCCAGCCAACACAACAGCCACGGTGTTACAAAGCGGGCCAAGTTCAAGGGCATTTTCCGAAAAGACCACGAGGGCGGGGAAGAGAGCGAGTTAACCCGCGTTGATTCTGACCAAATGTCATTGGAAGAGCGCAAAAAGAGGGCTTTCAAGAAGAAGATTCCAGTCGGCGCGCAGATTCGATATGTGCTTTTTGGAGCATGGATCAACGTACTGCTCATCATGGTACCTGTCGGATTCGCGGTCTATTATGCTCGACTGGCCCCGGTGCCTGTCTTCATCATCAACTTCGTTGCTATCATCCCCTTGGCCGCCATGCTGAGTAATGCGACCGAAGAGTTGGCTATTCGTGTTGGAGAGACGCTCGGTGGACTTCTCAACGCAACCTTCGGAAATGCTGTCGAGCTCATTGTTTCCGTCCAGGCTTTGATCAAGAACGAGATCACGATCGTCAAGACATCGCTCATTGGCAGCATGTTGTCCAATTTGCTGCTTGTCTTGGGCATGTCGTTCTTCCTTGGTGGCGTCAACCGCACCGAGCAGTTCTTCAACGTCACTGTTGCGCAGACTGCTGCCTCCCTACTTGCTCTTTGTATTGCGTCGCTTATCATCCCTACGGTCTTCCACAACATGATCGCAGAGGATGACATTGTGGCAGGAGATGCGGAGAAGAACCAGGAACTGTCGCGCGGAACCGCTGTTATCCTCCTGTTTGTGTACGCTTGCTACCTCACTTTCCAGCTCAAGACACATGCTACCATGTACAACGCTCCCAGCCAGAAAGTCGAGAAGCGCAAGTCGTCCAGGAAGGCCGAGGGCGATGCATCACGTGGTATCGCTGCTATCGGCGCCGGTACTGCTGCGGCATCTGGCGGCGGCGTAAACCTCAAGACAACCTTCAAGAACCCCGACGAGAACCACGCCGACAACCAAGACGAGGAGGAGTTTGAAACCCCTCAACTCTCCGTCATCGGTGCTCTCGTTACACTCGCCTTTTCGACCACTCTCGTTGCCTTCTGCTCGGAGTTTATGGTCTCTAGTATCGATGGACTCACAGCAACTGGCGGCGTCTCCACCACGTTCGTCGGTCTGATCCTCCTGCCCATCGTTGGTAACGCCGCTGAGCACGCCACCGCTGTCACTGTCGCCATCAAGGACAAGATGGATCTCTCCATCGGTGTCGCTGTCGGCTCGAGCATGCAGATCGCGCTCCTCGTCTTCCCTCTCATCGTCATCCTCGGCTGGATCTTGGGCAAGGACTGCATGACGCTCTACTTCGATACCTTCCAGATTGCCACCTTGTTCGTGTCAGTGCTTCTTGTCAACTACTTGATTCAGGATGGCAAGTCTCGTAAGTTCTACTGCTCATACGTTTTGATAAGAATATTGCTGACATTGTTGCGACAGATTGGCTTGAAGGAGTCCTGCTTATGGCTTCGTATATCATCATTGCACTTGCTGCTTGGTTCTATCCTAACATTGAGGAGAACCAGTGCTAAATGCTGCACTTTTCATTTGTCTGAATGTCACGAACCACAAATTTGTCTTTTCGTAATGGTTTTGCAGATACCCAGGAGTATATCCGGTGTAATATCAATCTCGTAGTTGAAACTAAATTATAATTCTTCTACTACTCTCTCTATGTGGAAATCTCAAGGTTGGGTATGCACGGGTGTTCGCTTCGGGTCTGTGCACTGTGTAAGTCGAGCCTTCCTATGTGAGTGATCACGTCGCACCTCAGCCTTCGCCATCTCGAAATTTCTATGTACTAGGCTGCTGGATACAACACTGCCCAAACCGTCGATCGATCTTGTTATGTCTGTGCGGGGAGGCTTACAGTGCGGCTAAGCAAGCAGCCAAAAGCAGGTCATCTCAGCTTTTCGCCACCATCTGCCTTCACTTTGGTCTCTCAAGATCAGGCCGCATATGATGGAGCGGCAGGACTTTACCTTTGCGAGCGGCCGACCTCTCTTACCTTGTGGAGCGTCGCGCCGTTTGCTTGCAGCCACAAGTCTACATATATTAAGACCCATATATGGTCTGCCTACTTTTCTCCTACCACACACTTCTTTTGCGCTTCAATACTTCATATCTTGACTCCAATCCACCATCATAAGCTTTCAACAGCTTGTTAATAGCCTTCCAACCTTTGTGGCTGGTTCACCTGCCCTTTGCGCGACCTCCTTGCCTATACGCCTTGGAGCGTTCGCGATTGACCATTCATTCAGCCTTAAGAGACTCCTCGAACATCCGCTAAACTTGTCTCTCATACTGCCACTACTCAACGTCGTACGCTCCAATCTCAGTCAATCCTCTGAGCAACTTTACTCTGGGTAAGTACAGCGCTTTTATCTTCGAAGCAGGTCTTAACAGTGTGCCCAGTCCAAGATGAGCGAGCAGGACAACATGGACGGCCATGCCCACAACCCTGTTCACCCTCCACCGGATATTGGTGCAGATGAGGTCCAGGCGTCTATCGAGGATGGCAATCAAAACACCCATATGAGCGAGCAGACCGAGAGCAATCACGGAAGCGATGATGGAAACGATCATGGAGATAATGATGGTCAGCATGTCGATGCAGCTCATGTTCAAGTCGCCCCAGACTCTGAGAACGTTCTGCGTGATGATGATGGGGTCGCTCCTGACAACAACTCTGGCCAAGCCACCACTCATGACCTGGAGGACTCCCAGGAGTGTGATGTAAGTCACGACCACGATGCTCTCGACGACGAATTTGAGAAAGCTATGGAGGACGAGCCCGAGGACGCAATGGACGATGAGTTCGACGACAACCAGAGAGATATTAGGCAGACGTTTGAGCAAATATTTGAGCTCGAGCCAGGAAGCATCGATCCTAATGCCGACGTGTACGATGATGAGGAAGACCAACAGCAACATGTCGAGAACGATGTCCACATGTCCGATGCTGATATACAATCTCATATGCCCGGTCATGCTTCCAATGGAGAGTATAAAGAGCGAGACACCAGTGCAGAATCGACGCCCAGCGATCGAACACTTCGACCTCAGAGTGCGCAGCACGATCAGACCCACGCTGCTGGACTGAATCATGCCAACGACAACATGCACGAAGGCGAGGAAGCTTCGAGTCTGTTCGTTCCAGAAGAGTCGCCATCCGCACCCAGACCTCCACGCCGCCAACATGCTCTCTCAAATTTGCCAGCACCACCACGCCTAACTCCGCAACCCAGGACGCCGGGTAATTCTGTGTTCGCCAAGATCCGCAACATGCAGAAAGCACATACAGACAAGAAGCATGCAGCGGCGAGGCGAGCGAATGCTCATCGTCACATTCCCGAGCCCGACAACGAAGCGTACTTGGAGGCTGTCATGTCACCTATCACTGCCTCACCAACGATGCCGGCGCCAGAGATTTCTAAGGTAGACCAGGATGCCTATAAAGCTCGTAAAGAGTTCGAGCGTCAGCAGGCGCACTATTCTAAGCTGAAGCACGACAACGGTTGTCTCACATTCTTGCAAGATGTAGAGTGGATGAAGATTCGAGGAGCCGAAAGCTCACGCCTGGCCAAGTTGGCGCGTGACAGAGAGAAAGCTCATGAGAACGGAGAAGACGAAGAAGACGAACCATTGCTCCCCGAAACCTACCCGAGCCATGATGGCTCCCAGCTCGATGACGATGAAGAGTCCGGCAGCGAATTCCACCAATTCGCTAGCTCTTCTGGCAAGCGTCAGCGCCGCGAGATGCCACGTAAACAGCCCAAGCAACGCTCGATGCAAGACGCCGAGTTTGAGAGTATGAAAGTAGCCCTCGAAGCAGATGCAGATACTCCGAAGAGGAAGAAGAAGAAAACCCAGGACGTTGAGGGCGAAGTGCGGTCTTCACGCTCTGGTGGCAAGAGTAAGAGCACGCGCGCGAAGGCTACAAAGCCAAAGACGGCCTCCAAGACTTCCAAGGCCCCCAAGAACCCACGAGATACTGCGAAAGCGAAGCGAGCACGAGATGATGCCTTCAAGCAAGCGTCTTCCCTGTTCAACGCCAACGTTTTC
This sequence comes from Phaeosphaeria sp. A1 3.1a, assembly GCA_003501895.1. NCBI lineage: Eukaryota > Fungi > Ascomycota > Dothideomycetes > Pleosporales > Phaeosphaeriaceae > Phaeosphaeria > Phaeosphaeria sp. A1 3.1a. The sequence goes on from QVXC01000112.1 coordinate 79,015, forward strand.
GATCAACAGGCTGGAGATGATGCTCGTGAGCAGCCAATATTCCGCTCACGGAACAAGCAGGACGCTCTCAAAGAACTCATTGCGAGTGTGCCACTCGAGGAAAAGAAGCAAGTGCGTACCGACATGTCAAGTATTATCGCAGCTACCAGGGAATTCGATGGTCACGGTTCCGTCAAGGCGCACGGAGGCAACTGGCTAGTTAGGGGCATGAAGACGTCACTCAAAGGTTATCAAGTGCTGGGAAGTGCGTTCTTGCGTCGGCGCGAGAATGCAGCAGAGCAACCGCGCGGAGGGTTGATGGCCGACCAGATGGGTCTCGGCAAGACGCTCATGATGCTTGCAAATATCGTCAATGGCCGACCCAAGCAGGGACAACAACCTCGAACCACACTGCTTGTGGCTAGTCCGGCACTCATCACTCAGTGGGCCAGAGAGATCGAAGAACACACAAATTGCAAGCTCACGATTATGAAGTACGGTTGTGGTAACCGCGTCGACTCAAACACGGCTCCACATATCCTGCAATCTCACGACTTCATTCTGACTACGTATCACGAGGTGATGAGGTCTTACCCGAAGAACGAGCCGCCCATCGAATGCCAGACAGCTGAGCAGAAGATTGAATGGTGGAAGAAGACATATGAGAGTCGCCGTGGTCTCCTCCATCGCATGAAGTTTCTGCGCGTCGTCCTTGACGAAGCCCAAGCTATCAAGAACCACCTCAGTCGCACGTCTATTGCCTGCCGGGCTCTCATGGCTGAGCACAAATGGGCCATGAGTGGCACTCCCGTATTGAACCGACTGACGGAGCTTTATCCGTACTTCAAGTTCCTCGGCGTCCCGCACACTGGGAGCTTCAAGATCTTCAAGCACAACTACTGCGGCAGTGGGGACGGCGAGAATACGGAGCGTCTGCTTTCCCGCCTTGCTCAGTTCATGATTCGACGTACTCATGCCGACCAGATGTTCAACGCGCCAATCTTGAAGTTGCCTCAGGCTGCTCAGGGCACATATTGGTGCAAATTCAACTCGATCGAGCGTACCATCTACGACATTGTGCGTGAACGATTCACAGCGAGGCTCGGCCAGTGGGAAAGGAGTGGTGAACTGGACAAGTCATATAGCAATGCTTTGGTCATGCTCCTGCGTCTCCGTCAGCTCACTGCTCACGTCCTGATGCTACAGTTTGTCATGCGAGACCTGCTTGAACTTGAAGATATCGAGCGCATCAAGGAAATCGTAAAGGAGCAGCCAGTTGATAGCTGCTCGCAGAATGGTCGTACAATCATTGCCATCCGCAAGCAGCTCGAGAAGCATGCAATCGAGGACAAGAAAAAGGCTAGAGCCAAGGCGGCACTTGCTGCTGCGAAAGCCCAGGCGATCGCGAAAGGGAAAGAGTGGGTTGAGCCAGATGACGAGGCCAATATTGATGAGGAGCTAGAACCAGAATCAGACCTCGATGACGAGGAACTTACGGGCCAGAGAACTGCCCTCGAAGGTGCACGACTTGGTGGCAGCGGCCAGCAATTTGGTAAAGAATTCAACTTCAAGCCCTATCTCGCAAGTTTGAGGACGGGCGAGACGTGGGCAAAGGCAAAAAAGAGAGCCACGTGTAGCTTCTGCGGCAAGGCACCTAGACGTCCCTATATTGCAAGCTGCGGCCATCTCATCTGTTCAGAGCCTTGCCTGGAGACATCCCTGGTGGAGGCGGCCGAGGAAGGAAAGGGGTACCTGCCGTGCAAAGCTTGCGGCAAGACGCCAAACGTGTATCAGCCATGCGAACCTGATGAAGACATATTTGAGGCTGTGGCTGAAGGAACGCGCTCCAAGACTACGAAGAACAAGGCGACGCAGCGTGAACGTCGTGATCGCGAAGATATCGCTGAGGATTGGCTCTCCTTGGCGGGCGCAGAGGTGCTTCCTTCGGCGAAGACTCTTGCGATCAAGGCCCAGATCTTGAACTGGACGAAGGAAGACCCGAAGGTCAAGATCATCATCTACACTCAGTTCCTAGCGATGTAAGGCAATCGTTCTTGCTCTTGACCTTCCAATGACTAGTTGCAGGGTACGTATCATGGGCAAGATCTGTCAGCAGGAGGGCTGGCAGGCTGAGACGGTATGTTTTGGAAACCTATGAAGGGAGGGCAGCAACTAATCCAGCACCAGTACACCGGAACCATGAGCTTTGGCGCTCGCGACAAAGCTATCAGCAAGTTCGCCGATGATCCGAAGTGCAACATCCTGCTCGCATCTTTGCGCTGCGGTGGCTGTAAGTCTTCACCCACGTCCTTCTCCTCTCGATTACTGACACTACGACAGTGGGTCTCAACCTTACCATGGCTTCGCGCGTCATCATGGTCGATCCATGGTGGAACGACGCCTCAGAGCAGCAGGCTTTCTGTCGCGTCTTCCGTATCGGCCAGAAGGACGAGACGTTCATGTCGCGCATCTGCGTGAGGAACACGGTCGACGAACAGCTGATCAATATGCAAGCTATCAAGAACACGGAGATCAACGAGGTGATGGAGGACGATGGAAGGCGTCTTAAGAAGTATGTGTCCAGAATTTCGTTGTGGCTCAACCATATTGACAAGGTCACAGGTTGACCAGCGCCGACCTCATGCGCCTCTTCGGCAATATAAACGATGATGGAGACGATGATGCCGAGGACGGTCAGTTCATCATGGTCGACAACCCTGACCCTCAGGGAGGGTTCAGGGCGGACCGGGACGACGAGGGCTATGCGGATGAGATGTAACGGAGGCGAGGGGTTTGCTTTTTGCATTTTGAGCTGGGATCTGGGCTGCGGGAATATGGTTTCGGGTCGACCGACGTATCTTCTGCAAGCTGACCAGGACATACGAGCATCTTACCTGCTCATTCGTCTGGTAGCTACTCCAGGGACAGAGTACTTGCTGTCATAGTCCGTCATATACGGTGGATTAAAAGTGATTTGCTTGGCAGATACTCTCCCTAAGATAGTGCACCATGCTGCGAATACGAAAAGACGGAAGATCGACCCAGGTTGTATTTGCTTCATCGCTCGATGTGGAAGAGGCTGCAGGAATCGATGGTGTAGTCGAGCATGTTATGCAGTGAGGTCGAGGGTCCGATAAGGACTAGACGGGTGACCAATCAGCGGGTGGATGTTGCAGCGGGCTGCATGGCCGTGGGCGCAATACTGCGACTCCCGACTGTTGAAGGCGACGCCAGCAGCCAACGACGCTGCTCCCGGGCTTGGCCTACCATGCCGCTGAAGACCTGTCTGGGATCCGCAAAACGACGACGAAGACGACGATAACAGTGCTGGACCTAGGCGCTGATTAATGGCGCGCTGAGCGAGAGGGCTGGCCGTTCTGAATCTGCCCAGGTTACGCTTCCCTCCCCGCCATTCTCGAACCCCACATTGTGGCCATCAGCGCGCGCGTTCCCCCATGGATCACCGCGCAACGGATCTGGCTCCGGATGCGCCGGCCAAGAAGGCGCGGAGAAGCAAGAAGGACGGCAGCGGCGACGATGGCAAGAAGCGCAGGTGCATCTCGAGTGCATGCGTGCCATGTCGCAAACGCAAGAGCAAGGTACGTAATGCTACTTGGCCGAGTTGTGTTTCTCCGGTGCAGCCTCCTACGGCCAGTACCACCACCACCAACACCGCTGGCCCCAACATCGCAGCCACGCGCTTACACAAGAAAACAGTGCGATGGGACCACACCTGCGTGCTCGGCCTGTGCCGCTGTGTACAACACCGAATGCGTATACGACCTCAACTCTGACCACCGCCGCAAGGGCGTCTATAAGAAGGACATCGACAACCTCAAGACGCGCAACTCGACCCTGCAGACACTGATCCAGGCCATTCTCAACTACCCCGAGGACGAAGTCGCCGACCTTGTACAGCAGATACGCACCTGCGAGAGCCTCGACTCTGTAGCCGAGAACATTATCGCACGCGAAAATGGCGAGGTCGACGACGACGAGCAGATCAGCCCGGACTCGTCGCCTCTGCTTGGGCCCGGCCAGCCTACTTTTGAGAGCCAGCTGAGCGGCAAGATGGGCGAGCTACGTCTCGAAGACGGCTCTACGCGCTATATCGGAGGCACATCGCATCTCATATACATGGACAAAGAGAACGCGGCTGCAGAGTCGCCCGACACATACCCGGAGGAGTACCAGTCTACCGAGGATTCATTCTGCTCCTGGACCACGGTGACGCAGGATCCAGAGCTGGTGCAACACCTCATTAGCATGTACTTTTGCTGGCACTACAGCTTTTTTACCACATTGGCCAAGAATCTGTTTCTCCAGGAGTTTAAGCTCGGCAAGCCGCCGCCTGGATCGAATCGGAGGATGATATATTGTACACCACTTCTAGTCAATGCTATGCTCGCCCTAGGCTGCCACTTCTCGTCATGGCCAGGAGCACGCGCGTTCAAGGAGGACTCGGCGACGGCTGGCGACCACTTCTTCAAAGAGACCAAACGACTGATCATGGAGGGCGACCTGCACGAAGTACCCGCGCTTCCTACTGTGCAAGCCCTCGCACTCATGTCGGTGCGAGAAGCAGGCTGTGGAAGAGAGGCCAAGGGCTGGGTGTACAGCGGCATGAGCTTTCGCATGGCCTGCGATTTGGGGCTCAACCTGGGCATGCACAGCAAAGGCAACATGGACGAGACCGAGGAAGACGCACGACGAATTACGTTCTGGGGCTGCTTCCTCTTCGACAAGTGCTGGAGCAACTATCTCGGGCGATTACCACAACTGCACAACACCATGGTCACAGTGCCCAAGTTCGAAGTCTTCCCGGTCGAAGACGCAGAAACGTGGAGTGCGGTCACCGACTCGGGAATCAACCAGGCACACTCGCAACCCAGCAGGACGCGCGCGATAGCTTTGCAGATATCCAAGCTCTGTGAAATATCTAGCGATCTCATGAACTTCTTCTACAACCCAATCGACATGGACAAGGCGAAGGGAAAGCAGGCGGAGCTCAAGAAGTTGAGCGAAATTCACATGCGGCTGGAGACGTGGCGGCGAGAGCTGCCAAAGGAGCTGGAGCCAAAGGAAGGCGGCCTGCCACATATGCTCGTTATGCAGTGAGTCCATACATTGCAAAGCCGTCCATGATACTAATCAGACACAGCATGTTCTTCCAGCTTCTATACATCCATCTCTTCAGACCTTTCCTCAAATATAACCCGAACAATTCTCCACTCCCTGCACATGTATCACCACGAAAGCTGTGTACACAAGCCGCTGCCACGATTTCAAAACTCCTCCGACTATACAAGCGATCACACGGACTTCGCCAGATCTGCAATGTATGCGTCTACATCGCGCACTCGGCATGTACAATCCACCTGCTCAACCTCCCTGAAAAGAACGCGAAACGTGACATCATCCACGGCGTCAAGCACCTTGAAGAGATTGCAGAAGGTTGGCTCTGCGCCCGCCGCACCCTCGGTATCCTCAGCGTGCTCGCCAAACGCTGGAAAGTCGAGCTTCCAGAAGAAGCCGACGCAGTTCTCAAACGAACAGACGCCAAATTCGGTCCCTGGAGCGAAATCAGCACACCCAAAGCCAACCATCGCGACCCCGCGCAACTCCAAGACCAACACCCCTCGCCCGCCGACCAGGCCTCGCCCTCCCTCCAACCCTACAGCATGCACATTGCCAGCGTCGCCACGCCGCAATACCTCAACCGGATGCCTCAGAACAACAATTCTGTAAGCATAGCACCCTACGCGCGTTCCTCCGAGTCTCTCCCTCCATCCGATCCCAACGCTCTCGCTTACACGCGTACCCAGCACCACCGCGCTACATCATCATCTGCAAGTCTGAACGCTCCCACGCCTGCGTCCACACAAGGCCGACGCTCCATCGACGGCGGCCAAAGCACGACCGGCAATTCGCCCAGCCAAATGTTCGGCGGCGTCGACCAGTTGATGCGCGAAGGCCAGGACTGGATCTTCCGCGACCAGACGCAGTTGGCTAATGGATTCGAGAACTGGAACCAGGGCACGATGGACGATATTGCGAGCTGGTTTGCGAGCGCACAGAGTCCGACCGCGGGTTTTACGGGGGCTGCCGCGGTGAGCAATCCGGCGATGAGTGGGCAGATGAACGGCGGGCCCGTTGGGGGTGGGTATGCGAATGTGAATGGGAACGCAAATGGAAATGGAGGTGGGGGAGGGAATATGGGTGGTGTTGGGGGGCAGAATGGCGCAGGGGATATTAACGGGTTGCAAGGGTTCACGTATGATGAGGGGAGTTGGTATGATTATCAATGATTGACGGTGTACTGCGTGTGGGTGGACGAGCAAGTCTACCTGGCGTAGAGGCTATTTTTAGTACTGTTGTTGAGCCAGGTATGGAGTTTGGAGTGCAAAGGCGTTGGGCGCTTCAGGGAGCAAGCGAAGACATTGGAGATGGGGTATAGAATCTTGCGATATATGATATCATGAAATTATCTCATTGTTTCTCTTGAAATCGAAAAGAAAAGTAACCATTCGAGATGAGCTCCCCATGGGTATAACACAGATCTAAACGCCGTCGCTCCTAGCTCAATACCCTGATGGTGGTCGTAACGCCAGTACCTCCCAAATCGGAACAAGGTTCTCATCAACCCTTCTAACGAAAACAAAACACCCTCCTCCACCTCCCCTTCTTCTTCCCCTTCCCCTTATCCTTCCCCTTATCCCCATCCTCCCCTCCCACCTCATCCTCATCCTCCCCCTCCTCCCCCCTCCCAACCCCCCAAACCCCCAACGCAACACTACTCCTCGACCCCACGTATCCCATCCCGCTATTATACATCCCCTCCCCATCCGCACCCACATGTTCCACGAACCGCGACCCCTCCGTCCGTGTCCCCAGACTCGTGCTCGACGAATTGCCCGATGCGTCGAGACCGGCGAAGAGGGGCACGGGCGCTGTGAGGTCGTAGCGTTGGGCGGAGTAGGTGGTTAGGGTGCGGATGCGGGGGGTTAGAGGGGGGCAGCGGGTTAGAGGGGGGCAGCGGGTTAGAGG